>CM031604.1:100303856-100320475 GCA_018398815.1 Conus ventricosus
AAGCGTGGGATTCCAGCGGACGAGACATTGCTCCAAACGGCGGAGTGATGCGAACGTCAGTGGTGGGGACCCACTGCTGGTGGGACATTGACAGAGTCGTGACAACTGCCCTGGACTTTGTCCGCTGCACTCACTACGATCAGAGGTCTGTCCGTGTGGTGTGTGTGTGTGTGTGTATCTGTGTGTCTATGTCTTTGTATGTGTGTGTATCTGTGTCTGTGTCTCTGTGTGTGGTGGGACATTGACAGTCGTGACAACTGCCCTGGACTTTGTCCGCTGCACTCACTACGATCAGAGGTCTGTCCATGTGGGGTGTGTGTGTGTGTATGTGTGTGTGTGTGTGTATGTGTGTGTCTTTGTCTGTGTATGTGTGTGTCTGTGGTGTGTGTGTGTGTGTGTGTGTATCTGTGTCTGTGTCTCTGTGTGTGGTGGGACATTGACAGAGTCGTGACAACTGCCCTGGACTGTCCGCTGCACTCACTACAATCAGAGGTCTGTCCGTGTGGTGTGTGTGTGTGTGTGTGTGTGTGTGTGTGTGTGTGTCTGTGGTGTGTGTGTGTGTATCTTGTGTCTGTGTCTATGTGTGTGTGTGTGGTGGGACGTTGACAGTCGTGACAACTGCCCTGGACTTTGTCCGTTGCACTCACTACGATCCGAGGTCTGTCTGTGTCTGTGTGTGGTGTGTGTGTGTATGTCCACTGCACTCGCCATGATCAGAGGTTTGTGTGTGTGTGTTCATGTATGTTTGTGTATGTGTTTGTGGACATGTAGGTGCACATGTGTCTATGTCTATGCAAGCACTGCAGACCTTGCAGTAGAGTTTCAATGCAAAATAAGAAAACGCAGACATGTATGTTTGCAGTCAGCTTATGTGTATGAAGTGTGTTTGTGAGTGTATGTATGTGTACCGGTGTGTGTGCATGCATGTACACACTCGTGAGCAAGCTTGTGTGTTTGTGTGTATGTGTGTGTGTGTGTGGATGAGTAAGTGAATTTTTTTGTGGATAGTTTAACTTTTCTTTCTTTTTTGATGAAGAGCACTTGTTCAAAGCTTCCATTGGTATAATCTTTTTCAGGCAGTCTTTTACAATGAGACTGAGTTTCTCTTGCTTGATTAGAAATTCAACATCATTTGCAGAAATTTCTGATGTATAAATCCTGACTTTAACATTGTCACATTGTATTAAATTTTCTTCTTAAGGTGAAACAGTGTGCCCTCTTACCATCTTGATGTGCATACATCCATGGATTGTTGTGATGTGCATACATCCATGGATTGTTGTGATGTGCATACAGCCATGGATTGTTGTGATGTGCATACAGCCATGGATTGTTGTGATGTGCATACAGCCATGGATTGTTGTGATGTGCATACAGCCATGGATTGTTGTGCAAGACATCATAATTATTGAGTTCTTACCATCTTGATGTGCATACAGCCATGGATTGTTGTGATGTGCATACAGCCATGGATTGTTGTGATGTGCATACAGCCATGGATTGTTGTGATGTGCATACAGCCATGGATTGTTGTGATGTGCATACAGTCATGGATTGTTGTGATGTGCATACAGCCATGGATTGTTGTGATGTGCATACAGCCATGGATTGTTGTGCAGGACACATAATGATTATTGGGTTATTACCATCTTGATGTGCATACAGCCATGGATTGTTGTGATGTCATGTGCATACAGCCATGGATTTGTTGTGATGTGCACACAGCCATGGATTGTTGTGATGTCATGTGCATACAGCCATGGATTGTTGTGATGTGCACACAGCCATGGATTGTTGTGCAGGACACATAATTATTATTAAGTTCTTACCATCTTGATGTGCATACAGCCATGGATTGTTGTGCAGGACACATTATTATTGTTGAGTTCTGAATGTAGTGTGCACATATCCTCGTTTCTTTTATATGCAAAAGAAAAAAAAGAAACTATAGTTTTCTGTATATTATGGATGTGCGCATACTTTTATGAGATTGCTTCTACTAAAGTATGGTGTATACACACATACCCATTTCATACAGAAAGGCTTAATCTTTGTTTATTTCTTTTCTTTTTATAAAAACAACAACATTGTTGTGGGACAGAAGGTGGGCACATGGATGATAATAAAAGTAATAGAATTTAGGCCCCGAAGAACAATAACTGTGCAAGTTATGATGGTTTGAATTCATATCTGGGTGTACAGTCACCCACGACATTACGAAAAGGTTCAGCACTGGACTGTATTATATTGTAGCAGTTGTCAGCAGTAGACTGTATTATATCGTAGCAGTTGTCAGCAGTAGACTGTATTATATCGTAGCAGTTGTCAGCAGTAGACTGTATTATATTGTAGCAGTTGTCAGCACTGGACTGTATTATATTGTAGCAGTTGTCAGCACTGGACTGTATTATCTTGTAGCAGTTGTCAGCACTGGACTGTATTATATCGTAGCAGTTGTCAGCAGTAGACTGTATTATATCGTAGCAGTTGTCAGCAGTAGACTGTATTATATTGTAGCAGTTGTCAGCACTGGACTGTATTATATCGTAGCAATTGTCAGCACTGGACTGTATTATATTGTAGCAGTTGTCAGCACTGGACTGTATTATATCGTAGCAATTGTCAGCACTGGACTGTATTATAAAGACTGTATTATATTGTAGCAGTTGTCAGCACTGGACTGTATTATATCGTAGCAATTGTCAGCACTGGACTGTATTATATTGTAGCAGTTGTCAGCACTGGACTGTATTATATTGTAGCAATTGTCAGCACTGGACTGTATTATATTGTAGCAATTGTCAGCAATGGACTGTATTATATTGTAGCAGTTGTCAGCACTAGACTGTATTATATTGTAGCAGTTGTCAGCACTGGACTGTATTATATTGTAGCAGTTGTCAGCAGTAGACTGTATTATATCGTAGCAGTTGTCAGCAGTAGACTGTATTATATTGTAGCAGTTGTCAGCACTGGACTGTATTATATCGTAGCAGTTGTCAGCACTAGACTGTATTATAAAGACTGTATTATATTGTAGCAGTTGTCAGCACTGGACTGTATTATATTGTAGCAGTTGTCAGCACTGGACTGTATTATATCGTAGCAGTTGTCAGCAGTAGACTGTATTATATCGTAGCAGTTGTCAGCAGTAGACTGTATTATATCGTAGCAGTTGTCAGCACTGGACTGTATTATCTTGTAGCAGTTGTCAGCACTGGACTGTATTATATCGTAGCAGTTGTCAGCACTAGACTGTATTATATCGTAGCAGTTGTCAGCAGTAGACTGTATTATATCGTAGCAGTTGTCAGCAGTAGACTGTATTATATCGTAGCAGTTGTCAGCAGTAGACTGTATTATATTGTAGCAGTTGTCAGCACTGGACTGTATTATATCGTAGCAATTGTCAGCACTGGACTGTATTATATTGTAGCAGTTGTCAGCACTAGACTGTATTATAAAGACTGTATTATATTGTAGCAGTTGTCAGCACTGGACTGTATTATATTGTAGCAGTTGTCAGCAGTAGACTGTATTATATTGTAGCAGTTGTCAGCAGTAGACTGTATTATAAAGACTGTATTATATGTCAGCACTGGACTGTATTATATTGTAGCAGTTGTCAGCACTGGACTGTATTATATTGTAGCAGTTGTCAGCACTGGACTGTATTATATCGTAGCAGTTGTCAGCACTGGACTGTATTATCTTGTAGCAGTTGTCAGCACTAGACTGTATTATATCGTAGCAGTTGTCAGCACTAGACTGTATTATAAAGACTGTATTATATCGTAGCAGTTGTCAGCACTGGACTGTATTATATTGTAGCAGTTGTCAGCACTGGACTGTATTATATTGTAGCAGTTGTCAGCTCTGGACTGTATTATATCGTAGCAGTTGTCAGCACTGGACTGTATTATATTGTAGCAGTTGTCAGCACTGGACTGTATTATATTGTAGCAGTTGTCAGCAGTAGACTGTATTATATCGTAGCAGTTGTCAGCAGTAGACTGTATTATATTGTAGCAGTTGTCAGCACTGGACTGTATTATAAAGACTGTATTATATTGTAGCAGTTGTCAGCAGTAGACTGTATTATATTGTCATGAAATATGGGCTGGTACACCCATGGGGGATGCTACTTTGAGGCTGTTATGAGCTGCATCCTGTAGTCTAATTTACCTCTGTTCAGGAGCAGTTATGTCCCTTGATATCTTAATGGAGTGTCCTGCGCGTGCCTGTACCCATCGTCAACACAGCGCAGGCCTCCAAGGGTGGTACAGGACTGCTCTAAGGGCAGGTGAAGACAGTGCTTCTCTGGGTCCTCCCCAGCACCTTCGGGTGTTTCTTTTTCTTTTTCTTCTAGCAGTTGTCAGCACTGGACTGTATTATATCGTAGCAGTTGTCAGCACTGGACTGTATTATATTGTAGCAGTTGTCAGCAGTAGACTGTATTATATTGTAGCAGTTGTCAGCAGTAGACTGTATTATAAAGACTGTATTATATGTCAGCACTAGACTGTATTATATTGTAGCAGTTGTCAGCTCTGGACTGTATTATATTGTAGCAGTTGTCAGCACTGGACTGTATTATATCGTAGCAGTTGTCAGCTCTGGACTGTATTATATCGTAGCAGTTGCCAAGGAAACTTTACTGTGTATGTCTCTGTGCTGGCAACTCGTCCATTCTGTTATGTACATTCCTTCAACAGCATTCAGACAGTTCTGTACAGAACCATGTACAGTCCTTCAACAGCATTCAGACAGTTAGACAGTTCTGTACATAACCATGTACATTCCTTCAACAGCATTCAGACAGTTCTGTACATAACCATGTACATTCCTTCAACAGCATTCAGACAGTTCTGTACATAACCATGTACATTCCTTCAACAGCATTCAGACAGTTCTGTACATAACCATGTACATTCCTTCAACAGCATTCAGACAGTTCTGTACATAACCATGTTCATTCCAACAGCATTCAGACAGTTCTGTACATAACCATGTACAGTCCTTCAACAGCAATCAGACAGTTCTGTACATAACCATGAACATTCCTTCAACAGCATTCAGACAGTTCTGTACATAACCATGTACATTCCTTCAACAGCATTCAGACAGTTCTGTACATAACCATGTACATTCCTTCAACAGCATTCAGACAGTTCTGTACATAACCATGTACATTCCTTCAACAGCATTCAGACAGTTCTGTACATAACCATGTACATTCCTTCGTTAGCATTCAGACAGTTCTGTACATAACCATGTACATTCCTTCAACAGCATTCAGACAGTTCTGTACATAACCATGTACATTCCTTCAACAGCATTCAGACAGTTCTGTACATAACCATGTACATTCCTTCGTTAGCATTCAGACAGTTCTGTACATAACCATGTACATTCCTTCAACAGCATTCAGACAGTTCTGTACATAACCATGTTCATTCCAACAGCATTCAGACAGTTCTGTACATAACCATGTACATTCCTTCGTTAGCATTCAGACAGTTCTGTACATAACCATGTACATTCCTTCAACAGCATTCAGACAGTTCTGTACATAACCATGTACATTCCAACAGCATTCAGACAGTTCTGTACATAACCATGTACATTCCTTCGTTAGCATTCAGACAGTTCTGTACATAACCATGTACATTCCTTCAACAGCATTCAGACAGTTCTGTACATAACCATGTTCATTCCAACAGCATTCAGACAGTTCTGTACATAACCATGTACATTCCTTCAACAGCATTCAGACAGTTCGGTACATAACTAGGTCAAAGCTTATTCTTGCCTGTTTCCAACACCGGCAAACCAGTGGGAATGGTAACACCACCATGAGTCTACCTGCGGCGCTGAAGTGGAGTTACTTCTGCAGACCTTGGCTGGTGTCTGTCATCAAACAGCAGCGCACTGTCAGAGCCAGACTGAACATGGGATGCCCCATGACCCTGACAGCGGTGACCTCTTCAAGACCCTGACAGTGGCGACCCCTTCCACACAAGCTGATCATAGACAGAAGGGAGGTTCAAATCAGAAAACTACTCAGAGAGACACAAAGCTGTCTCTTCATAGACAGAAGGGAGGTTGAAATCAGAAAACTACTCGGAGAGACACAGAGCTGTCTCTTCATAGACAGAAGGGAGGTTGAAATCAGAAAACTACTCAGAGAGACACAGAGCTGTCTCTTCATAGACAGAAGGGAGGTTGAAATCAGAAAACTACTCGGAGAGACACAGAGCTGTCTCTTCATAGACAGAAGGGAGGTTGAAATCAGAAAACTACTCAGAGAGACACAGAGCTGTCTCTTCATAGACAGAAGGGAGGTTGAAATCAGAAAACTACTCGGAGAGACACAGAGCTGTCTCTTCATAGACAGAAGGGAGGTTGAAAATTTTAATCAGAAAACTGCTCAGAGAGACACAGAGCTGTCTCTTCATAGACAGAAGGGAGGTGAAAAGTCACTTCTGACTATACTAAAAAGTCTCCTCGACCGCAATCTATCGCATCACTCGATACGACTCATTAAACAGCGTCCTACGCCATCGGTCGTTGTCAAGCCTACTCCCCTCACCGTTTCTTCCTCCACTCGGTCATTTCCGGTAATAACTTCCGGCTCGCTATCGAAGCAACACATCTATTAAACTCATCTCTCTTTCTATTATTTTTAAACGTCTGAACAACTAATTGTCTAACAAATAACTTATTGTCTTACAAATGACTAATTGTCTAACAAATGACTAATTGTCTAACAAATGACTTATTTTCCAACAAATCGTCTCGCTTTAGTGATGCAAATGCATTCAGCAGTCCAGGGAAATCTTTCCTTCTTGAAGAGTTTTCAGCAGTACTGTTGATGAAGCTCCTCTGTTGGTGAGACAGTCTGTCTATGAGTGCCAGACCACTTCACTTCTTTCACAATGCCTTTCTCCATCAAGTCTTTTATCCCACTGATCTCCAGCCTCAGACGTTTTTCTGTGACATGTTTTGTTGACTGCAGAGCGTCATGTAAAGACTTGCAGTCGGTCATGCAGACTAGAGGTAGACCATCCGTGGTTGCTTTTCCTGTTGTGATCTCCATGAACAATGTTGCAATGAATATTGCTTCATCAATTCCTTCTGCCATCGCCAGTGTCTCTTCAGCCAACGTGCTTCTGACTACTTTGCGAATTTTCTTTGAACTCCAGCAAATTGGAATAATGTCTCCTTCCTCGTTTGCTAAGAAGATAATGAATCCACCTTGAGTTCCTCCGTCATTGAGATTTCCAAGTGAAGCATCAGTGTATACCATCAGTTTCATTGGTCCTGATCCCAAATGATGAAACTTCAACTCTACATGTTCTGACTTGATCCTTTTGATGACTTTATTTGCTTCTGTCAGATGTTCTACTTTTCCATCTTTGATATTTGAAGCAAGCTGATAAGCATCGAATGACACATCAGGACGACTTTGTCGAGCTGTCCATAGAATCTGTCCAACTTTTGATCTGTAAGAGGACGACTTTGTCGAGCTGTCCATAGAATCTGTCCAACTTTTGATCTGTAAGCCTGTTTCTCATGTGCTGTCATGTCATCCTGTTTTTGTTGAGTTTTTTTTTGATGGGGATCGGCTCCAAGATATCTGCATACTTGGTTTGCTGTAGAGAGACTTTGTTTCCATCAGATGACAGTTCCAAGCCAATGTACTGGAAGACTTTGTTTTGTTCCTTTCCAACCTTGAACGTTTTTCTGATTTCATCAACAACAGTCTTTTCAAAGTGTTTTGTTCCGCCCCAGATGAAGTCATCTACATGGCATGCTAAGACACCTGTAACTTTATTTCCTTTCATCCAGAAGAAGACTGCTGGGTCAACTTTTGACATTCTTCCTCCGAGTTTCAGCAGTACATCTTTCACGCTTTTGTACCATTGCAAAGAAGCATCATTCAGTCCGCATACGCATTTTTGCAGATGCCACAACTTTCCTCTGCTATTCGCTTCATTTGGTGGTCTCACAAAAATGTCTCTGTCTATTTCTTTTCCTTGGAGAAAGGCTGTTTTGATGTCCATAGAGCGTGGAGTCCACTTTCTTTGTGCAAAGACCGAGAGGATCACTTTCAGTGATTCATTTGTGCAAGTAGGCGAATCCTTCTGCATGTCTTCATTTCCAATTTCTTCAAACCCTCTTGCTACAAGTCTAGCCTTTGTTTTTACTCCGTCCTTTGTTTCTTTGAGTGTACAGATCCATCTGGTGGAAACACATCTTTGTCCATTGTCCTCTATTTCAGTGTACACGTGATTCTTTTTCCAACTTTCAAGTTCTTCTTTCTTTGCATTTTCAAAAGAAACTTCATCCATGATCATGACAGTTTCATCTGAATTTGTAGTTGGTGTAGGTTCTGTATTTGACAGTACAAGTCCACTCACTTTTGTCAAATCCACAGACATTCTTTCACCCTCATATTCTTCTGGTTCCAAACATTGAATATTGTACCAGTTCTTATTTCTCCCTGTTGCTTTTCCAGCTTTGCTCAGCACCTTTGCTGATATTTTTGGTCCAGTGTCCACATGATCATATGCAATGATCTGTCCTGATTCAGTTCTAGCTGGATCAATTCTAGTAGCCATCTCAGTGTCATGTGGATGATGTTCTTCATCTTCTTCCAAGATTTCTGATTCAGTATCTAGATCTGACGTTGATTCAGGAATATTTTCTTCACTGTGTGATATTTCTTCATTTTAGATCCTGTATCACTTCGATGTTGCTGACAATCATGTGCAGCCTCACTCGCCAGTTGAGGGTCTTTCCTTGCCATCTTCTCCTGCTCTGGATCACCTTTGACCTTTTGTAGTCTGCTCTGGTGAACACGAATCAAAGTTCCACCATGACGCACAAAGATCACGCTCCCATCTTGTCCAATGACGGTTCCCGGTCCTTTCTATTCATGACCATCAGGTCGCTTGTAGTACACTCTGTCTCCCATCTGGTACTGACCTGACCATGGTCGAACCTGTTTCCTCAAGGCTCTTCTGATTTTCTGTGAGCTTTCTGCTTCTGTGAAAGCTTTCCTTGTAGCATGCAAACTTGCGATATGCTCTCCGACTGTCCTACTTCTGGTGATTCCCTCCAAAGCAGGTAGTTCATCTGTGAGTGTGGATGGAAAATTTGGATTCTTCCCAAAGACCAGCTGATATGGGCTGAAACCATGTGTGTTCACCATGGAGTTTTTCGCTGCCAAAGCCCAACACAAAGCAGTCTCAAAATCCATGTCTTCCTTGTCTGCTCTGACTTTCTGCATGATGTTTGTCAGCGTCTGATTGTGTCTCTCACACAAACCATTGCTCCATGGACTGTATGCAGCAGTAGTTTTGACTTCGATGTTGAAGTTTTCACACATGTCCCTGAATTCCTCATTGTTGAACTCTGAACCATTGTCACTGAGTACAACTTTTGGTGGGCCATGTATTGCAATCCAGTGCTTCATGAAGCTGTCAACAATGATAGAAGCCCGTTTGCTCCTGATGATTACTGCAGCACTGAATCTTGTGTATTCATAAATCATGTGGAAGTACCAGACATTTCTATCCAATTCATGCAGATCCACAGCCACTGTGTGATTATAGTCTTCTGCTAAGGGCATCCCTACCACTGGCTTTGGTGGGGTCTTCTTGTGACGTGCACGCACATCACATTTTTCAGCAATTTCTGTCATATCTCTGTACACTTCTGGATCCTTTATCCCGGCATTTTGCATCAGTTTCTTCAGGTTTGCAGTAGAGGCATGTCCAAATTGCTTGTGAAGCTTCAAAATAGTCTGCTTCTTTTCACTTTCATGCAGTTTTCCTTCCAGCAACAGGATTTCACTCTGCTCACCGTTTTTTGTTTCCTGTTTGCCACAAATGTCGATGCAGTAATGCCCTGTTGATCACTTGATGTGTAGTTCAACTCCACTGGTTGATGAAACATAGTAGCCTTATCATTGCACATGTCCAACACAGCCTCTGCTCTTTTGAGTGAATCCTTGCTCAACAGAAGTGGTAAGTCAATGTCCACAACTTCCGTTTCAATGGTGCACTTGGTATCACCAATTTGTGCTGGTATTGTTGCCTTCATGTAGGACTTGACTTTTGCACCATCACCAAATCTGAAAGTCTTAACACTTGCACCAGTCTTGATTTGCTTCTTTTTCTTCTGCTCCAGCTGATCAACATATTCTTCGTACCATCTTTTTCCACACACAGTCTTGGTACATGCTGTATCAATGATTGCACATCCAAAGGACTCTATTAAGAGTATCTCATTTCCAGGTTTGTGTTCTTTTGTAAACAAAGCCAAGTGACATTCTTCTTCATTTTCTTCTGCATCTGTCATTTTGATTTCTTCTTGTTTTTGATGCTTGTGGGGGCAATCCTTAGCCCAGTGAAACACACTCTCACAAATAGCACATCTGGTTCTTTTGCCATTCCTGTTTAATGGATTTGTTCCTTTTTGTTCTGCTGTTTTATGTTGTGAACCTGTTTGCTGATATCTGGAAAGTTTCTTTGTGAACTGCTGATATCTGGAACTCTTTACCAGAAATGCTTCTTCTTTTTCCTCTTTGATCTTGATTTCGTTCACTGTGCTTACTGTCGAACTGTCCCCAAATATTCTCTTCAAAGCAGATTTCATTGAAGAAAATTTTCTGTCAGACGCTGCTGTCAGAACTAATTGTCTTTCTTTCACTGACAAACCTGCATTGTCCAGCAGTTTAAATACAAGCACTGAATCTGGATATTCCATTTTGTATTTTTTGCAAATATTGTATCTTCTTTCATACTCAATGATGAAATCGCACATTGACATGTCTTGTCCTTTCCTCAGTCTTTCAAAGTCTGAATATGCTGTGTAAGCCAAGTCAACCTCATCTTGTAGAAAAAGACTATCAAGTGCAGTCAATAAAATATCCATCCCATCTCCTGTGTTCAGCCGTGCAACATCGATTTCTAGTGCTTTTGCTCGTGCTTGGCCCGTTAATGACAATGTAACGGCTAGTGCTTGTTTCTCTGGCTTGATGTCCGTTACTAGTTTCCATACTTCCAGTTCGTTTTTCCACATCTCATAACTTGTATCCGGCCCTATGCTCAGCGGTGTTTTATAGCTCTGCGCCATGATTTTTACAACTGGTGGACTACTATATGTCCTGCACTTTTGTTTCGTTGAAGTCGGACCGTCAAACTTCGTTGTTGGCTAGTCTGTATTCAATCTGTACTTTCGTCAACAATGTCAGTTGTAGATCTGTAGATTAGTCTACCGATGTAGATTATCTGTAGATCACGCTCTGCTACCATGAAAAGTCACTTCTGACTATACTAAAAAGTCTCCTCGACCGCAATCTATCGCATCACTCGTTAAGACTCATTAAACAGCGTCCTACGCCATCGGTCGTTGTCAAGCCTACTCCCCTCACCGTTTCTTCCTCCACTTGGTCCTTTCCGGTAATAACTTCTGGCTCGCTATCGAAGCAACACATCTATCAGGAGGTTGAATTTTGAAATCAGAAAACTGCTCAGAGAGACACAGAGCTGTCTCTTCACAGACAGAAGGGAGGTTGAAAATTTTAATCAGAAAACTGCTCAGAGACACAGAGCTGTTCTGATCCAACATTTGTAGGACATCACCTGAAGAGGCACTGCATTGGAGCTGAATCCTTTCAGTGGTCCCTGTTCTGATCCAATATTTGTAGGACATCACCAGAAGAGGCGCTGCATTGCTGCTGAATCCTTTCAGTGGTCCCTGTTCTGATCCAACATTTGTAGGACATCACCTGAAGAGGCGCTGCAGTGGAGCTGAATCCTTTCAGTGGTCCCTGTTCTGATCCAACATTTGTAGGACATCACCTGAAGAGGCGCTGCATTGGAGCTGAATCCTTTCAGTGGTCCCTGTTCTGATCCAACATTTGTAGGACATCACCTGAAGAGGCGCTGCATTGCTGCTGAATCTTCCTTTCACGTTAAACGAGCTGAAATCTGCCTTACTTTCTTGCAGCGATTCCTCTCCAGGTATAGATGAAATCCATTATCAACTGTTGAAACATCTTCCGCAAATAGGTCTGGACATCCTGCTACAGGTATACAACCATGTGTGGACTACTGGTTTCTTTCCGCCTTCTTGGCGAAAAGCTCTCATTATTCCTATCCCCAAACCTGGAAAAGATCTTTCTAATCCATCAAACTACCGTCCCATAGCTTTGACCAGCTGTGTCTGTAAATTGATGGAGAAAATGGTCAATGCTAGGCTGATGTGGAAACTCGAAACCGATGGCCTTTTGGCGAAAGAACAGTGTGGTTTCCGCAAACATCGGACTACTGTTGACCATTTGATTCGTCTGGAATCTACCCTTCGGAACGCTTTTTTGAACAGGCAGCATGCAGTGGCAATTTTTTTCGACTTGGAGAAGGCCTACGATACCACCTGGAAGTCGGGGATACTTCATGATCTCCACGATCTGGGTTTTCGAGGTCATCTTCCGCTTTTTATTAAAATTTTTTTGGCAGAACGACAGTTTCAGGTCCGGGTTGGCACCACTCTCTCTGATGTCCACGAGCAGGAGTTGGGTGTTCCACAGGGGAGCATACTGTCTCCTGCCCTCTTAGCATCAAGATTAATAACATTGTGAAATCCGTTCAGCAGGGTTCAGACTGCTCATTGTTTGTGGATGATTTCGCCGTCTACGCAACTGGAAGCCTGTACCCGAGTGTCCAGCGCAGGCTCCAGCTTTGTGTGGATAAAATCCATCGATGGGCAGATGAAAACGGTTTCACCTTTTCTCCAACAAAAACGCAGTGTATTCACTTCCATAATTTCCGTCAGTTTTTTTCCAGATCCTGAACTTCAAGTAGGGAAATCTCCCATTCCAGCTGTTAAAGAGGCCAAATTTCTGGGAATCATTTTTGACCAGAAACTTAACTTTCTCAGCCACATCAAAAACCTCAAAACTGCTTGCCAGAAAGCACTGAATATTCTGCGGGTCGTAGCGCACACCGACTGGGGCGCTGATAAGAAAACTTTGCTGCACCTCTACAGAGCCCTGGTCCATTCCAAACTGGACTACGGTTGTGCCGTGTACGGCTCCGCAAGATCGTCTTACCTCAAACTCTTGGACCCTATCCACCATCAAGGGCTTCGTCTCTGTCTTGGAGCGTTCCGCACCACCCCTGTGTACAGCCTGTACGCAGAGGCGGGTGAACCTTCACTGTCCAACCGCAGGCTGAAACTGTCTCTAAATTATTATATCCGACTGTTCTCAGAACCGCAGAATCCTGCCTATGACTGTGTCTTTGACCCTCCGTTCCAAAGTAAGTTTGAAAACAACCCTAAATGTATTCCGCCGTTTGGTCTTCGTATGCAGCCTCATGTGCGGAATGCAGGTCTAGACCTAGGTGTAGTATCCGATTTTTCCAAGTTTCCGGATCAACCACCGTGGACCTTTTTCACACCAGAGATTCGTTTTGATCTTGCAGCTTTTCGCAAAGAGTCTACCAGCTCTCTGGCGTACAAGGCATTGTATGCTGCCCCTCTGTTCCAAATTCCCATCCTGTCAAAAAGTTTTCACTGACGGTTCCAAGTCTGACGATGGAGTGGCCTGTGCAGCCTACTGCCCTGGGCTCCTTCTCAGATACTGTTGGAACATATACATTCGGGATGCTTCTGTCTATTCTGCTGAACTTACTGCTCGGGTACTGGCTTTGAAAATAATCTCGCATTCTTCGAAGAGGGACTTTCTGGTTCTGTCGGATTCGCTGTCAGCTTTGGAGGCCATAGCTGGCCGCAACCTTCAGCATCCAGAACTTTTACTTTTTTTTGAACTTTTTAGCAAGTTAAAGGGGCGGACGGTTACATTACTCTTGCTTGGGTTCCTGGTAAATGTTGGCATCGGCGGGAACGAAATGGTTGATCGTTTAGCCAAGAACGCCACAAGAGAGAAACTGTCCAACACTTATATTCCCTGCTCAGATGTGAAACCCAAAATTAATGATTATGTGAGAGACCTCTGGCAGGAGGATTGGAACACACAGACGAATAACAAACTCTTTCAGATCCGTCCAAACCTTAAGGACTTCCTCCCATCCACGTCGGAGGTCGTAAGAGGAAACGGTTCTGTGCCGGCTGCACACCGGCCATTCGTATTTTACCCATGCCTACCTTTTAAGAGTGAAGAAGCTCCGTGGTGCATTCCATGTCATGCGCCACTCACAATGAAACATGTTCTTTTAGAGTGTTGGGACTTGCACGATGTGAGACACAAACATTTTACGGCGGAATCCATGAAGATCCTGTTCAGGGATATCCCGCCTGATGTGATCCTTGGTTTTTGAGAGAGATTAACATTTTTCATCTGATTTAAGATTTTTACGGAAGAAAGATTTTTAACAAAGTTTCTGGTGCGTTTCTAGAAGTTGTCATTTAAAGAGATGTGTGAAAAGTTTTTTTTTTTTTTTTTTTTTTTTTTTTAAATGACTGGTGAGTTGATTTAACGTGGTGACAGCCCTGATGTGCCCTTTGCGGTCGGCTGGCTATAAGCAACATTATCTTATCTTATCTTATCTGAAGAGGCGCTGCATTGCTGCTGAATCCTTTCAGTGGTCCCTGTTCTGATCCAACATTTGTAGGACATCACCTGAAGAGGCGCTGCATTGGAGCTGAATCCTTTCCCGTGTTCAGTGGTCCCTGTTCTGATCCAACATTTGTAGGACATCACCTGAAGAGGCACTGCATTGGAGCTGAATCCTTTCAGTGGTCCTGTTCTGATCCAACATTTGTAGGACATCACCAGAAGAGGCGCTGCATTGCTGCTGAATCCTTTCAGTGGTCCCTGTTCTGATCCAACATTTGTAGGACATCACTGAAGAGGCGCTGCATTGGAGCTGAATCCTTTCAGTGGTCCCTGTTCTGATCCAACATTTGTAGGACATCACCTGAAGAGGCGCTGCATTGCTGCTGAATCCTTTCAGTGGTCCTGTTCTGATCCAACATTTGTAGGACATCACCTGAAGAGGCGCTGCATTGGAGCTGAATCCTTTCAGTGTTCAGTGGTCCCTGTTCTGATCCAACATTTGTAGGACATCACCTGAAGAGGCACTGCATTGGAGCTGAATCCTTTCAGTGGTCCCTGTTCTGATCCAACATTTGTAGGACATCACCAGAAGAGGCGCTGCATTGCTGCTGAATCCTTTCAGTGGTCCCTGTTCTGATCCAACATTTTGTAGGACATCACCTGAAGAGGCGCTGCATTGGAGCTGAATCCTTTCAGTGGTCCCTGTTCTGATCCAACATTTGTAGGACATCACCTGAAGAGGCGCTGCATTGGGTGCTGAATCCTTTCAGTGGTCCCTGTTCTGATCCAACATTTGTAGGACATCACCCGAAGAGGCGCCGCATTGGAGCTGAATCCTTTCAGTGTTCAGTGGTCCCTGTTCTGATCCAACATTTGTAGGACATCACCTGAAGAGGCACTGCATTGGAGCTGAATCCTTTCAGTGGTCCCTGTTCTGATCCAACATTTGTAGGACATCACCTGAAGAGGCGCTGCATTGGAGCTGAATCCTTTCAGTGTTCAGTGGTCCCTGTTCTGATCCAACATTTGTAGGACATCACCTGAAGAGGCACTGCATTGGAGCTGAATCCTTTCAGTGGTCCCTGTTCTGATCCAACATTTGTAGGACATCACCTGAAGAGGCAACTGCATTGGAGCTGAATCCTTTCAGTGTTCAGTGGTCCCCGTTCTGATCCAACATTTGTAGGACATCACCCAAGAAGACCCCTATTGAGAACAAGTATTGTTGAGTGGTGGAACTGCACGAGTGAGTGACCTCTTAATGGAGGCGCAGCCGCCCCATCGGTCAGTCAACAGGCTTTGTGCAGTAGCTGGGACTGTTGACCTCAACATGAACCATCAAGGGACGTATCATTTACGATTTTTTTTTTTCTAAAGAAATTCACACTGTCATAATGTTACTCGGATGATGTTGTCAACACCTAAAAATAAGAATACATTGTCAAGTGGAAGTTATCAGAATTTGTGGAATAGATGATGTCAACACTCTAAGAAAGAGATGCATTGTTAAGTGAAGGTATCCGAATTGGGGAAGTAGATGATGTCAACACTCTAAGACAAAGAGATGCCCCCCCCTCCCCTACTAATATTTTAAGTCCTGTTTTACAGTGTGTGGTGTGTGTGTGTGTGTGTGTGGTGTGTGTGTGTGTGTGTGTGTGTGTATGTGCATGAGTGTGTGTGTGTGTGTGTGATGAGTGTGTGTGTGTGCCTGTGTTGTGTGTGTGTGTGTGTGTGTGTGTGTGTGTGGTGTGTGTGTGTGTGAATTGATGGACCACCCCCTTGAGCTATCTTTTACTTTTTATCCATGAATTATATGTCCCTGGGGTTGCAACCTTGCGTGGTCGGAGGGCTTGCGTGGTTCTGTGATCTTTTAGGCTTTTGTGGGGGGCATCAAAACTCAGTAGATGGGTTTGTTGTTGTGAACACTGCTAGGCCTGTATAGCCAAGTTGCTGACTGGCCAAGCATTACGTGGTAGGAATTGATGCCCCTGGTAGGGTCTCCCATGTCAGAAGTAGGATTGGGCCCTAG
>CM031604.1:100321475-100339745 GCA_018398815.1 Conus ventricosus
CCTTTCTGTCGAACCCAAATTGTCCTGTCAATGGTTTTTCTCAAGCTCTGCTGACTTGAATTATGGTGTTCCCCAAGGCTCTGTCCTTGGTCCCATTCTGTTTGTTTCTATATACCCAACCCATCTCTGACATTGTAGCCCATCATGACATTTCACACCACTGCTTCTCTGATGACAATCAAATCTACATTTCTGTGACATCTCTCTCTCCTCTCCTCCATCATGATCGCTCACAGCTGTGCATCTCTGACATAAAGGCATGATGACTTGCAACAAACTTCAGTTAAACAATGACAAAACTGAACTGATCTTCATTCTCCCAAAACGGCTCATGTCTACAATCTCTGTTCCTTCTTCTGTCCAACTTGGTACCTCTCTCATTCAGACCTCTACCACTGTGCGAAATCTAGGCGTTGTACTTGATCAGACACTCTCTTTTCAAAATCAGATTTCTTCTATCTGCCGTGCTTGCTACTTGGAGCTTCGGCGAATCAGTTCTGTGCGCCACCTTCTGTCTGAAGAAGCCACCAAGACTCTGGTTTCTGCTTTCATTCTTTCAAGACTTGACTACTGTAATTCTCTTCTTGACGGCTGTCCACAGAATCTTCTTGCAAAATAGCAGAAAGTCTAAAATAATGCTGCTCGCCTTGTCTTGAAATCTCCGAAAACCTCTCATGTTTCTCCCTTGCTTAAATCTTTGCACTGGCTTCCTGTTGAAAAAACGCATCAAGTACAACTTTCTTTGCTCTGTTACAAGGCATTGGATGGCCTCGCTCCATCTTACCTCTCTAAACTTCTGTCGACCTATACTCCTTCCAGACAGCTTCGCTCTTCCTCTGACACTCGCATTAAGCAGATCCTCGTTTTCGGGCCAGAACACTTGGTGAACGTTCTTTTACTTTTCAGGCTCCTTCCTGCTGGAACAATCTCCCTTCTGCACTCCGAAACTCAAACAGTCTTTCTTCTTTCAAGTCCTCCCCAAAACAACTCTCTTCAAAACATAATTTTTCTGCTCCTTCGCTGGTGTGTGGGTGTGTGCGTGTGTTTTGTGTGTGTGTGTGTGTGTGGTGTGTGTGTGTGTGTGTGTGTGTGTGTGTGTGTGTGTGTGTGTGTGTGTGTGTGTGTGTGTGGTGTGTGTGTTAGGGTTTATTGCTGTAAGCGCTTAGGGCTTTTGTTTAAGATTAAGCGCACTAAATGTTCCTTATTATTATTATTATTATTATGACTACCTTTGGTAAACAACTTCATCACGGCGATCGTCCGTTTTCGCTCATTAAATCGTCAATGATCACCAAACGTCTACGGTCTCCCTTCCACGCGTCTATATCAGGTAACCCTTCCGTAAAGGTCACCCCTCTCAACTCGTTATACGACGTTTGCCATTCTCCAAAACACCATATTATTTCTTCGGGTATCGGTACCATCATTTCTGATACACTTTTTATAAACCGTTTTACAAAATGAGTTTTCCCTGAGCCAGTAGGACCCGCTATGACGCAAGTAAAAGGTGTGTCCAGCGAACTATCCATCTGAGGAAAGAAAACAAACGAGTCCTCAGCACCGAATGACCCGTCCTCCAGCTAGTCGATAGATTAGTTGATAGAGGCTGGTCCCAAGCCCAGACAAAAACAGAGGGGGCAATCAAAAATTTTATTTTCTATTCATTACTCACTTCCTCTTTCGCGTTAGTTATAAATACTTTCGTACCTGGGGTGACCTCCCTTTCCTCAGCACCGAATGACCCGTCCTCGGGTGACGCCCCCTCCTTTACGCTCCGCTTGCTTTCAATCCCTCTTTGTTTCTTTTGGTCACCCGCCCTCAGCTAATCGGGGTCCCTTTACCATGCTCCGACACGTAGTCACTAAGGTCACGACCCTTCGGGTCATTCCCACTGATGTCATTTCCTGTGATGATGTCACTTCCACTTCCGGAATGATGTCACTTCCACTTCCGGGATGATGTCATTTCCCACTGATGTCATTTCCTGTGATGATGTCACTTCCACTTCCGGATGATGTCACTTCCGGTGACGTCATACATTCCAGACATTCCATCCGCATCCGCATAAGGGTCGATTTCAACATGGTATACTACTGCCTATGCGTGAAATCCTGGGCTTAATGAGGCTCTACGGACAATAAGGGGTGAACTAACAAACAATTTGGCAAAACTTGTGAGTTGGATAGAGAGATAGAAGAAGAAAAAAATAAACTCGCTGATGCAGATGATAACAATTTAGGGCAAGAAGAAAAGGCTAGAAATACAGCAGAAAATACAAGATTTAATGCTACAAAGGGAGGCTAGGTTAGAAGTCTTGTCTACTAACAGAGCGCAGTTAGCATCACAAACAAGCAGAATAAGAGAAACTATAACAGAATACTTTATAAAAACACTATGCTAGCTGAAAGAATAAGGACTCTGTTCAGGGAGCAGGGGATTACAATATTAGTATGTTAACAGCAGTTGGTTTGCTATCTCTACACTCGTTTATGCTTTAACCAGCAGTGTAACCAACCGGACCAGTAGCTCCTCCGACGCCTCAGCCTGGTAAAAGTTGGATTAGAAAACAATTACATCATCTAGCAAACTTATTAAAGAAGTTAGCTGCCAAAGCGCTTGATGCTCTGCCTGGCATAATAGGCAGTGTTGTTAGTTGGGTTTGTCTACTATAGGTAAAGTTGCTGGTTATGTGGCTGACCATCTGGGACCTTAGGAGTGCTAGCTGCTGGATTAATTTTTAGTGAAATAAAGTATGGCTAATCCAGTAAAAGTTAAAAACACAACAAGGGCTGTCTTTTTCGCTAGTATGACTGTCAGTGTGAGGCAGATCAACAGGTGGAGTGCTTTCTGGCTGCTTTCTGCTGTGGGGCGCTTATAACTGATCACTTTCTTCAGGGCTAGAATGGACGGCGCAGGCCTTGTGTTTAAACCTTGATTGTGCCCTAAGTTTTGATCACCTCCAGCTATGAGGATTTCATTGTTATAATTCTGTATCATGCCAATCTGTAGTCTAAGGTCAGAGGGCAGCATGTATAATCCATGGCCTACAACAAAGTCAACCTTTGACCTAGCATGCGCAAGAACGTCTTGATACCTTTGTATGCTGGCAGGCAAATCAACAGCCAAGTTAATAGCATCTTCTAAATCAGCTAAAAATTGTTTTCTGGCATCAAAGCCTGTAGACTGATCAACTATGCTAGACTTGGTCTGTGCTTGTGCTCCTAATAGACACCAAACGTACGTCCGTATGGAGTCATTGAGTCTTGCACTCCTGGCATTGTAAGACCTTCACTTTCATCTAAGATAAATGTTGCCCAAGCATTAGGTGTTTTTTGTTCTATGGATCCTAAATCGAACTTGTTTGTCTGGTTGAAAAGAGTGTGGCCAGGCCAGTAGTCATAATTATATTCTCTTTTTGTGCCCCACAAATACAATGTGCCTAACCCATGATTGTGGTCTAACTTTTGTCTAAAATCAGTTGCAGGATCAATGTTAATTCGTTGCAGATTCTTTCATATGCATTATTGTCCATGGGCTTTTAAATGGATTAAACGCGTTGTCGCTGGGGAGGGCACTTGTAGTTCAGTTAGTATTCGTCTGTACTGGTAATAAACATGAAAGTTATATACTGCCCTTACTAAAAGATTAGGATGGTTTAAATGGTTTGCAATGAAACACCACAGCCATAGTTGCGCAGTAAACGACAAAATTTAACTGATTCTGGAAAAAAAAGCCATAGGGCGAGATGACCAGCTGATGGCACTCTATCATTATTTATTGCGGATTTAAATATTTAGTTAGTGGGTTTACAAGTCTAACTTGGAAGCCATTATATTCATCTACTGCAATGGTTAGATTGCTGAAGTCTAAAGATTTGGGATTATAAAACGCTCCTACATTGTAAGTGGCACTTTCGTTATATTTAAAAGGTTCCATTTTTTAAATTAATTTTTTAAATAGTTATAAAAATGATGCACATCTATATAACCAAGCAAAACGAGCGTGTGTTCTTAACGTATCCAATTGTCAATTGCGCGGGAGTTGTAGAATTGCCCTTAAAGAAATTGGCTTTAAAGTTAATTGGTTTAAAACTATCTGAAGGGGCTCAAAATAACTGGATTAATATTAGTAACGAGTGGGCAATCAAATAGCTCATTTGCAAATACCTGATGGTTATTACAACTTTTGTTCTTTAAAAAGAAGTACTGAGCAAATTTGGCATATTATAACAATTAACGAGGCAAACCTCAGAATTACTGTAAATTTTCCACTAGAAGAAAGAAGAGAGTATACTTTTCCTAAGGGGCTTGCTCAAATCTTAGGCTTCCACAGTAGCGATAGAGCTTATAGATTTAGTACAAGAGAAAATGTTTATCAATTTGAAGGTAATAAACCTTCTGATTTTCTCATAAACCCAATGTATATGTTCATTTACAACAGTTAAAAACAGAAGCTAATTTGTTTGATGGCTATCCGTCAACAGTTCTAAAGGTTTTGCCATCAACTAGGGCGGGTTTTGCGATATCGATTAGTCTCAGTTGGAAAAAACAGTGAATTTTAAAGAATTAATTAATGGCCTATAAATTCATTAGATGTAAAAATAACTAACCAAAATGGAAAGCCGGTTGTTTGTTCTGATTTATTAATGGTGTTAGAAGTAGAAGAGCGTGCTGAAAATCATTAGATTTTTATGCTCCTGGAGAGAATGTAAATATTTTGTTCACGATCACCAAATCTTATCTAGCACGTGAAGACAGACAGACAGACACTGATCCCCAACCAAAGAGTAGGAGCAAGATGAAGAGAGAGAGAGACAGAGACAGAGAGAGACAGAGAGAGAGAGAGAGAGAGAGAGAGAGAGAGAGAGAGAGAGAGAGAGAGAGAGAGAGAGAACAAAAGGATATAGAACAGGGGAGTCACTCTGACTCTGTCTACAGGGAGGGGCCGAGGAAGGCTCTTGCTTACACAGACAAAACAAATGGCTTACAATTGATCTTACTATTTAATTTGTCTCGCTGAACAATATCAATTCGACAATCAACCACTGGTTTATTTAACCAGAACACATTGATTTTGAGGCAAACGATTATCAAAAACCACCATTAAGGTTAACATCAAACATAAGGCAAATCATCAAAAAAGTTCAGCCAAGCATAACATCATCCCATCCCTAAGGCTCCGCAGGTACATTGAGACGGGTAGCAGGGTATGGGTATTTGCAGGCTAGACCCAGGGACAACTTTGGGTGCAGGGTTAATGAGGGTAATTTGGGCAAGGTTGGCGGGAGGCAAGGGTAAGGAGGGAAGTAATAGGTGGCAGAAAACGATGAAGTCGAAGAATAGCGGCCCCTGGAATAACACATAACACAATACATCAGTCTCCTATAGTGAAGAAATCTACTATTAAAAACTACACCCAAGAGCAACACCGCTGAGCATAAAACATCAATAAAAATACATCAATCTTGCCACACACAACAACTACCCAGCCAGTTGGCAATCCTAACCCACTAGCGTGGAAACATATGCCTTCACACATTCTTATAACTCTTCCATACATAAGCATTCAAGCCCTTGTGCAGAAATAATCAACAACATTCTAAAAATATTCTTACATCAGTGCAACACACAATTATCTCCACAAACTTCTAGCACTGAGAAAAGCTCAAATGTAGCAACACAATACATGCTAACAAAACTAACAACTCTCTTCTCCTTAGTCGCAAGGGTCATTTCATAAGAACAAAGGATAAAAAAATCTCCACTGGAACTAGGCCCTAACTATATAAATCTTCTATTATATAATAATTTAATGTCAGGATATTGAGCTAAATTATGAACCCTAGCCCTAGGCACACATTGTTAGCGATGACCCTTAAAAAGAAGGTGAGAGAAAATATACAGACTGAGGGAAATCCAATGAGAAAGAATTTTAGACTGGTCACTAGTCCTGTTCAACTTGAGAAGGGAGAGCACAAGAGACTGATAAGCATGACAGAGAAAATAAATCTATTAATTTCTTTAACATGCCTAAGTACTATTCAAACAAGACAGCCTACTAAATATCCTGCAGAATGGCCAGGATCCTTTCCCCATTTCAAAATGTCTACCAAAAGCACATGGTGAGCCCAACCGGTTCAACATACCAACTTGGACCAGTATCTAGACAAGTCCAATTCATAATATGATCAGTAACAATATACAGGCTTAGTTTTTAGTCTAATCTACTTATAATCTTACTACAGCTACTAACCTTGAATTAAGAGACCACTTCGCCAACTGTGTTTTCCCTCTAGAGAGCCAACGTGTTTCCTCCTCTCCTCAGCCGGCAAAAAGGGAAAGTACTTCTATGTCAAGTTACAGGAAATGGGATGTAGAAACTTGTCAGGAAACAGGAAGCAGGTTGGGGAACTTGTTATTCTTTCCCTAAATTAATAATTTCAACCCCACCAAAATAATTACTTCTAGTAACTTCCCAACAAGATTTTTTATCTACAAAGAATGAAAATAGTAAACTAGAACCAAATCAAAATACTTTATCTTCAATTCCACAACCTTATTTTTACCACTGAAGGGAAACAACTCTCCAAAGGAACAACAAGAGACTAAAACTACGCTTATTTCCCTTGAAACCTGTGCTTGGTAGACCAGCCCTGTCATGCTGTCTACACACGTAAGGCCCCCGTTTTAAATTAACGATTGGTCGATTTTTAGAGGGTTTGGGGTGTTATTTTTGTTTGTGAAAAGGTGTTAATTTTGGCCAAAACTGACATGAGATGGACGTGATTTGTATGTGAAAAGGAGGGGGGGGGGGGGGGGGGGGGGGGGTTTTTCCCTGCAAAATAAGATGTGTGAGCTTGAACGAACATATTTACATTCTCTCTAGTTCCTAGGCATCCTCTCCAGATTTCATTCAAAAATGAAAACAAATCCCAAAAATCAAAACCACAGCTGGAAACGTTGTTTCGATTGACCCTCAGTAAATAACACATTCAAAAGAGGATGATTAGAAACTTCGTTTATAACAGTTTTGCCGTGAGTCAGTTCGAAATTCTATATACCAACAACCTTCAATTTGGATATCTTCAATTTGGAAGGTCAGCCGTCATTATTAAATATTATAACATGGTAGTGGAAACCCCCAGTTCTATACAGATCAGAACCATCAAAATGATGGATGTTTAAAGAAAGAAAGAAAGAAAGAAAGAAAGAAACAGAGAAGAAGAACGTTGTAAACAAAGATGGCGGCTACTTTCACTTCCTCATTCTATGCTGTTTTGTTTGTCAGTTGGCCAGTGTTCTTCTTCTTTCCGTAGAGTGTCCACGATCATTAATTTGACTATTCTGACACTTGCGTGTGTATGACCGTTTTTTTTTTTTTGTTTTTTTTTTATCCCGCCATTAAGGCAGCAATACTCCAACTTCGGGGAAGGTGCATGCTGAAGGAACTGCCAGAAGAACGCGCCCCAGCCCTCACCCTGCTCTACCAGTCGTCTATCAATACGGGCATAGTACCGAAAGATTGGAGGACAGCGCATGTTACGCCCATCTTTAAGAAGGGAGAGCGCTACAGGCCTGAAAATTACCGTCCGATCTCACTGACGAGTGTTCCTGGCAAAGTCCTAGAACACATCCTGGTCCACACTGTGATGGGCTTCGCAGAGAAAAACAACATCATCTGCCGGCAACAACATGGATTCCGTCGAGGGCGTTCTTGTGTGAGTCAACTGCTAGGACTCGTGGATGACATCACACTTGATAGAGAGAAGGGAAGACAGCATGACGTCCTGGTCATGGACTTCTCCAAGGCTTTTGACAAGGTATCTCACTCGCTTCTGGTTCACAAGCTCCACCACTATGGAATCCGGGGCCACCTGAACAGGCGGATAAGGAACTTCCTGACCAACAGGCAGCAAGCAGTGGTGGTGGAAGGAGTTACATCGGCATTTGTAGGGGTTGAGTCTGGAGTCCCCCAAGGCTCTGTCTTGGGACCCTGCCTCTTCCTGTTCTACATTAACGGCATCCCGATGGGCCTCTCTTCAACCGTACGCCTTTTCATAGACGACACTGCTTGCCATAAGACCATCAGGAAGGCCAGTGACCAAGCCACGCTACAGAGAGACCTTGACAAACTTGCTAGGCCTTAAATGGGAAGAAACTTGGCTCATGTCCTTCTGTCACGACCGACCCCTGGAGGTCTGCCCTGACAGGATCGGTCTAGGTGGGAGTGAAGGGAGTGACTGACCTCACACGCCCCGCAAGAGACCACACAATAAAGATTACGATACAACACCCCATTTATTCACACCAGCAAAATAAGCATTCCAACACACACAACATGCACAATCACAATCAAGCACTCCAACGCACACAACATGCACAATCACAATCAAGCACTCCAACACCCACAACATGCACGATTATAAATATACATTTCACCATACGATGTACACAATCACAATTACAGCATTCCAACACATATGACATATACACAATTATAAAGAAATATTTCCAGCATCGATCCCTTCTAACACCATGGAGTGCGTCCACACCCCTGCCTCTGTCAAGTCTACTGGGAGCACCCTGTCGCACTAGGTGCTCCGAACCGGGTCGGTTCTCGCAGGGAGTCGCTCAAAGCCGACCACCCTCGACTCACAAACAGGCAGTGAAGAGCGCGTCCCGGAGGGGGGGGGGGGGGAACGTGGCGCTGTTACTGGAGGTCCTGGACGGGGGTCAGGGCCGGCCAGTCAAGACGGCGGGCTCCTCTACCAGTCCGCGGTCCCGACCAGAACGTGGCCTCGACCAGCGCGTGGCACCATCCAGTCCGCGGTCCCAGCCAGAGCGTGGCCTCAACCAGCACGTGGCACCATCCAGTCCGTGGTCCCAGCCAGAGCGTGGCCTCAACCAGCACGTGGCACCATCCAGTCCGTGGTCCCAGCCAGAGCGTGGCCTCAACCAGCACGTGGCACCATCCAGTCCAGACTCCGGGTGAAGCCCCCGGGAGGGGGGGGGGGAAACGTAGCTGGGAGGAGAGAAGAAAGGGAGGGAAGGAAGAAGGAAGGAGGAAGGAAGAAGGGTACTGGAACCCCGCCGTCAGTACAGTCTGACCCATGCTGTCAAATCTTAACAGCCACTCGCATGATGGGCGAGGGGAAGTCTACTAAACGCACACAGTAAACCCATCGAACCAGGAATGTTCACTAGGGTCTTCTCACACGATGCAGGTAAAAGACTGCATTAAATCAACAGGTTATAAAACAAATATGAATTATCTTCCCCCTTCTCTCACTCACATTTAACATTCACCTTTCTTAGGAAATAACCAACACAGCGACCATCGCTTTATAACTGCCACCACATTGCAAATAATAATTTAATGGCATAATTGTCACATTTTATAGCCACATTTCAAAATAACACAAATCTCCAACCACGCATCCGAACGACAAATCATGCGTACGCACGCTCGCGAACATAAAACTCGTTCTCCTTGCACACACAAACAGACGGTGGCCGAAGGATAAAAGTCCGGCGAATGTGACAGGGGCGGACGAGCGAGACCAAGCAAGTTCCAACCCTGAATCACCAGGTTCTCTCCCATCCCACCGACTACCGCATCACCAGATGCATAAACAGGAGAAAGAATTTTGGAAATAATTTAGAATGGCCAGGTTAAAGATTGAATTAACCAGAGAAAAGGTCTCAAACAATATTTCTCTTACAATTTCGAAAACAAAAGAAAATTGCGCAAAAGAGAAGACTAAGCCGGCTAACAACAACAAACCAAAACAAACAAACCACGAAACTGATGCTTACCAGCTACCCGTGGGTGACCCAGAAGAGGCGGGTCAAACGACTCTCTCTGCCCTCTGTCCAGTCGAGAGGACAGAGGCACAGGTGCGGAAAAAGAAGAAGTGATGTCCCTCTCCTACAGGCCGACTGTAGGAACTGAAGATACCGACTGTACCCTCGATGATACGGTGAAGAACCGAGACCGGAGCAGGCGCTCCCAGAGACATCTTCCGCTCGAGTGAAGAGCTAACCTCCCTCAGCAATGGCGGCCAACATGCCATGCTGCGTCACAGAGTGAGCATACTTCAAACTAAAAGAAACGAAGCACGTGCGACAGGTAAAAAGACAGGCGAGAGGCCGATAGACAGCAAGTTCGAGAGAAAGGTACCAGCCACCCGTGAACCTACAGGAT
The DNA here is from genome assembly GCA_018398815.1 of Conus ventricosus. NCBI lineage: Eukaryota > Metazoa > Mollusca > Gastropoda > Neogastropoda > Conidae > Conus > Conus ventricosus. The sequence goes on from CM031604.1 coordinate 100,331,679, forward strand.
GAATAGCACGGGCAGTGGAATAAGAGAGAGAGAGAGAGAAAGCAAACCGAAGTTGAGCTGAACTACACCAAGGTGCAACCGCACCACAAGCCACATTAAGGGACGGATACACGACAACAGCAACGACAATAAACAAATGAATAATTCCGCCACCCTAGAGGGGTCAAACGTCGTAGGCCTCGTGACAAACTCGTGACAAACCCCCCTTCTAAAAGCATCTGTTTCTCTGAGATACAGTGCTCCTTTGAACCTTGACGCATGTGCAAATTCACAACAATGGGACCGAACCCAACTCTCTGTGCTCGACAGAGTACGAGGAATCCAATACAAACATTCTACGATAGAATCAGACAGGGAAATACAAAATACTACATTTATCAAACAACTAAGCAAACCTTCCAACCATGAAAGTAACAATCCGAACCATTGGTGATTCACTACCGTTAACATCACTGAAGTGAAAACTGTCAGTACACCTGATACAAAGACCAAAAGGGATATAACCCTGGTTGAGGGGAAGTGTCCCTCTGACCGATTTTCCAATGTGCTGACTACGGAGCTCGGCTAAGATAGTCAGCATCCGTATTACAGGAACCCTTGATATGACGGAAAGTGAACGCATGACTCTGCAGTTCCACTGCCTAACTCATGAGTCGACGACTGACTGGCCGGATCCGGTCCAGGCACTGGAGAGGATGATGATCGCTCTCCAGTACAAACTTCCGGCCGTACTTCTTCTTGGGCACGCCAGTGCGCGTCCAAATCTGCCTGAGAGATTCAGCAATAGTAGGGGTATCGATAGTCCTAAGCGGGACAGCCTCTGGGTATCGACTCGCAGATTCTACCACTACCGAAGTGTAGCGGTGACCGCGATCGGATGGAGGATTAATGGGTCCCACCAGGTCGACCCCAACCTTGCTGAATGGCTCCCCAACCAGTGGCACCGACCCTAGGGGAACACGCTTCAAGCGACCCTTAGGCGTTGTCCGTTGGCAGACATCGCAACTGCGGCAGTACTGCCTAACCTGTGAGTTCAACCCTGGCCAAAAGAAGTCCTGTCTTACTCGCTCGAGAGTCCGCTTGGAGCCCATATGACCTGCCATGGGGGAATCGTGGGCCTGCCGGAGAACAGACTCTCTCAAGCTTTGGGGAACAACAAGCTGTTTGGCCACACGATCTGCCTGAGTGAAAACCCTAAAGAGGATCCCCTTGTGGAGCTTGAAGCTCACCTTGGCGTGTTGGGGAGACTGAGCAGGACGACCTACCAGTTGTCGCAGGCGTTGGACATCTAAGTCCCTGGCCTGAAGACGAACCATGGTAGCAGGATCGGCCCTGGCCAGAACCTCGTCAGAGATCGGCTGGAGAACGGGACGCAATTCCTGTTCCTGTTTCTTAGCTTTGGCGCGTGTGGTGACTCCCACACACGCCTGTACGGGCAGATCCGTAGACACGGACTGACTGCGTCCGTCAGCAAAGGTGACAGTATTCCCTATGAGAAGGGAATACATAGGTCGCTCCACCGCAATCGCCCATACTTCGCCACAGAAGTAGGGGGTGGAGATAGGAATAAGTACAGAAGGACGGGTGGAGGTAAAACCAGCCTCCAACCCGCACCCATCATAACTAGCGCCCCGCCGGGCCTCAGGGGAAACCAAATTCTTATCCACAAAGATCGTTGATGCTCCCGAATCCCTGATGGTGTCGACCAAGGAGGAACCAACAACGGAGAGAAACACTGGGCACTCTGAATCACCAGAAGCTGGGATGGAACCCACGTTAGCCGAGGCACGAGGGCGTGGGAAAGGACCAGCCCCACGACTACCAGCGGCTTTAGGGCAATCTTTCCTAATGTGGCCGGGGCGACCACAAAGAAAACAAAATCGGGGTGCTGAGGTCCCCGATGAACTGCCTGCCTTGTTCACCCCGCTAGCAGTTGTCGGGGCCTTATTGCCACTAAATCCTGTGGAGGGCTTCCTCTCCGTATCTGGGCGATGCCCATAAGCTCTGCGAGCTTCAGCAAACACCTCAGCGGTATGAATCGCAGCCGCGAAATCCTGAGGTGCTGTCTCGCCTATCCGGATCCTCAACTCTGGGGACACAGTGTTGGTGAGCTGTTCAATGAGGATCAGATCCTCCAGCTCCAACTTAGCCAACTGACGCCAGTACCCTAGCGTTTTGCGCAGCCTATCACCAAACTGCACGAAGGTCTCGTCGTTATTTTTCTTCATGGACCTGAACTTCCTCCTGTACGTCTCTGGGTAAGGTGGAAACGCTTACGCAGAGCCAACTGCATGTCTGCATAAGATGCACCTTCATTTAGAGTGAGCACACACTCCCTTGCAGCACCAGATAATCCAGAAAAAAGGTGCATAGCCTTTTGTTCCTCAGACAATTGGTATGAACTAGCAACCTTGTCAAAATGCTCTAAGAACATATCAATGTCTTCACTAGGTCTGAACTCTGGAAGCTTTAACTTTGGGCCTCTAACTCTATCGCTTGCCTGTCGATCAACCCCCTGATTTACAGACGCGGGAGTCCGCAAAAGAAGTTGTTCCATCTCCTCCCTACGCAGAGCCTCCATCCTGTCTAGTTCTTCCCTACGGAGGGCTTCCTGCCTGGCAGCCTCTTCCCTACGCCGATCTTCCTGTCTGGCAGCCTCCTCTCTAAGCTGAGCAGCCTCTTCCCTACGCTGATCCTCCTGTCTGGCAGCCTCCTCTCTACGCTGAGCAGCCTCTTCCCTACGCTGATCCTCCTGTCTGGCAGCCTCCTCTCTACGCTGAGCAGCCTCTTCCCTACGCTCTTCCTTACGTAGGCTTCCTGCCTGACAACCTCTTCCCTACGGAGGGCCTCATCCTCCCGTCGCTGTCGCTCCAGAAACATCAGGACGGAGGTGATGTCCTGGGCGGGGTTCACCACTCCCGACACGGGAGGATGACCCGTCTGACCCGTCCCTTGGGTCTCGACCTTACCATGAGGAAAGTCTCCCGGGGCATACTCCTTACGAGGGGAAGCATGGAGAAGAGAGGGCTTCGGTTTCTGTGACTCAACAGAAGCCCACAGTTGCTTCACTATACTCTGACGCTTCCGAGCGCCAGTCAGGGGTCCAGCAGAAAGATCCCTTAGTGAAGAAGAAGTGAAAGTACTCGCTGGACTATCGGCTACAGCACTGGAATAAGTGGAAGTCACCGTAGTCGATGTGCTGGTACTAATAGTGGGGACTACATTTAGAAGACCCTTCTTCTTCGACGCCCGAGTAGCCATACCACCAGCACCGGACGTTGCCATGACAACTATATCCTACAGTTATCAAATACAGGGGAAAGACAATTCCACTTGAAAAACAAATATTTTAGGGTGTGTGTATATGTGTGTATGTTGTGTGTGCGTGTGTGCGGACAAGTTCCGGCTGCTCCCACTCTGGCAACACCGCGCTCTACAACACGAGCAACAGTGCGGTGGGGCTCACCAAAAAAAAAAAAAAAAAAAAACTATGTCCGGCTGCCCCCACTCTGGCAACACCGCGCTCCACAGCACGAGCAACAGTGCGGTGGGGCTGGCCGGAAAAAAAAAACAAACAAACTGGCAAAACAGAATCCGAGAGAGGAAAAAACAAAGGGACACTAACGTCCGATACAACCCCCTGTACTCAATAACCCGGTAGAGAAAAAAAAAACAAGAACTGGCTAAATACAAAACAGGAATGGAAGACTGAGCGGCAACAGAAAGGCAAGACTTACGCCGTACCTGCGTGAGGTACCCGGCGGAAGGAGGTCTGGACGCGGTCGACTCCCCTCGGTCTCACCTCGACTTCCCGAGTCACACCGGATGTTCCCTCAGGCCACAAAAAGACTCCCTTCACGCTAGAGTCACCCAGCCAACCACCCACAAACAAACACGACAAACTAACTAAATGAATACAAAACAGACAGAACTAAACAGGTACTCCGCGAAACGAGAGAGACAGTCAGAGCCCTTCACATCCCGGACGAGCCCCCACAATTGTCACGACCGACCCCTGGAGGTCTGCCCTGACAGGATCGGTCTAGTGGGAGTGAAGGGAGTGACTGACCTCACACGCCCCGCAAGAGACCACACAATAAAGATTACGATACAACACCCCCATTTATTCACACCAGCAAAATAAGAAGAAAAAGAAACACCCGAAGGTGCTGGGGAGACCCAGAGAAGCACTGTCTTCACCTGCCTTTAGAGCAGTCCTGTACCACCCTTGGAGGCCTGCGCTGTGTTGACGATGGGTACAGGCACGCGCAGGACACTCCATTAAGATATCAAGGGACATAACTGCTCCTGAACAGAGGTAAATCAGACTACAGGATGCAGCTCATAACAGCCTTAAAGTAGCATCCCCATGGGTGTACCAGCCCGTATTTCATGACTGCAGAGCCCACCGGCGAAAAACACCACCCTCCAGCTGCCGAGCACACCCCACAGACCCAACCACCCCTGCCCATGGACAGATGAAGACAGTGCCACTTCAGACACAGCCAAGCTTTCGCCATACGGTCTTATGTGCCCTCAAGAGAGAATCCAAAGTTGTAGTCTTTCCCACTGTCAACAGGACTTTCCCAGTGGCATGGGTCTTTCCTCCCCATTTATTCACACCAGCAAAATAAGCATTCCAACACACAAAAACATGCACAATCACAATCAAGCACTCCAACGCACACAACATGCACAATCACAATCAAGCACTCCAACACCCACAACATGCACGATTATAAATATACATTTCACCATACGACGTACACAATCACAATTACAGCATTCCAACACATATGACATATACGCAATTATAAAGAAATATTTCCAGCATCGATCCCTTCTAACACCATGGAGTGCGTCCACACCCCTGCCTCTGTCAAGTCTACTGGGGGCACCCTGTCGCACTAGGTGCTCCGAACCGGGTCGGTTCTCGCAGGGAGTCGCTCAAAGCCGACACCCTCGACTCACAAACAGGCAGTGAAGAGCGCGTCCCGGAGGGGGGGGGGGGGGGGGGGGGGGGGGGGGGGGGGGGGGGGGGGGAACGTGGCGCTGTTACGGAGGTCCTGGACGGGGTCAGGGCCGGCCAGTCAAGACGGCGGGCTCCTCTACCAGTCCGCGGTCCCGACCAGAACGTGGCCTCGACCAGCGCGTGGCACCATCCAGTCCGCGGTCCCAGCCAGAGCGTGGCCTCAACCAGCACGTGGCACCATCCAGTCCGTGGTCCCAGCCAGAGCGTGGCCTCAACCAGCACGTGGCACCATCCAGTCCGTGGTCCCAGCCAGAGCGTGGCCTCAACCAGCACGTGGCACCATCCAGTCCAGACTCCGGGTGAAGCCCCCGGGAGGGGGGGGGGGGGGGAACGTAGCTGGGAGGAGAGAAGAAAGGGAGGGAAGGAAGAAGGAAGGAGGAAGGAAGAAGGGTACTGGAACCCCGCCGTCAGTACAGTCTGACCCATGCTGTCAAATCTTAACAGCCACTCGCATGATGGGCGAGGGAAGTCTACTAAACGCACACAGTAAACCCATCGAACCAGGAATGTTCACTAGGGTCTTCTCACACGATGCAGGTAAAAGACTGCATTAAATCAACAGGTATATAAAACAAATATGAATTATTTCACCCTTCTCTCACCACATTTAACATTCACCTTTCTTAGGAAATAACCAACACAGCGACCATCGCTTTATAACTGCCACCACATTTGCAAATAATAATTCAATGGCATAATTGTCACATTTTAATAGCCACATTTCAAAATAACACAAATCTCCAACCACGCATCCGAACGACAAATCATGCGTACGCACGCTCGCGAACATAAAACTCGTTCTCCTTGCACACACAAACAGACGGTGGCCGAAGGATAAAATCCGGCGAATGTGACAGGGGCGGACGAGCGAGACCAAGCAAGTTCCAACCCTGAATCACCAGGTTCTCTCCCATCCCCACCGACTACCGCATCACCAGATGCATAAAAAAGGAGAAAGAATTTTGGAAATAATTTAGAATGGCCAGGTTAAAGATTGAATTAACCAGAGAAAAGGTCTCAAACAATATTTCTCTTACAATTTCGAAAACAAAAGAAAATTGCGCAAAAGAGAAGACTAAGCCGGCTAACAACAACAAACCAAAACAAACAAACCACGAAACTGATGCTTACCAGCTACCCGTGGGTGACCCAGAAGAGGCGGGTCCAAACGACTCTCTCTGCCCTCTGTCCAGTCGAGAGGACAGAGGCACAGGTGCGGAAAAAGAAGAAGTGATGTCCCTCTCCTACAGGCCGACTGTAGGAACTGAAGATACCGACTGTACCCTCGATGATACGGTGAAGAACCGAGACCGGAGCAGGCGCTCCCAGAGACATCTTCCGCTCGAGTGAAGAGCTAACCTCCCTCAGCAATGGCGGCCAACATGCCATGCTGCGTCACAGAGTGAGCATACTTCAAACTAAAAGAAACGAAGCACGTGCGACAGGTAAAAAGACAGGCGAGAGGCCGATAGACAGCAAGTTCGAGAGAAAGGTACCAGCCACCCGTGAACCTACAGGATGAATAGCACGGGCAGTGGAATAAGAGAGAGAGAGAGAGAAAGCAAACCGAAGTTGAGCTGAACTACACCAAGGTGCAACCGCACCACAAGCCACATTAAGGGACGGATACACGACAACAGCAACGACAATAAACAAATGAATAATTCCGCCACCCTAGATGGGTCAAACGTCGTAGGCCTCGTGACAAACTCGTGACACCTTCCATCCGGACAAGTATCACACTCTTCATTTTGGCACAAGACACAAGGCCACTTACCATCTGCATGGTCACAACCTCCAGCCCACCAGGGAGGAAAAAATACCTAGGGGTTACCTGTCCACAGATCTAAAATGGGAACCCCACATTAACAACATCGTCAACAAGGCTTCTAAGACCCTCGGCTTTGTGAAGAGAAACCTGAAATTAGTTTCTATCCAAACCAAAGAGAGAGCCTACAAAGCCCTTGTGCGCCCAACCCTAGAGTACGCCTGCCAGGTGTGGGATCCCCATCAAGAAGGGGACAAGTTAGCACTTGAAAAGGTTCAACGAAGGGCGGCGCGCTGGGTTGTAAATCGCTACCGCCAGACATCCAGCGTAGGTGCTATGTACTGGGCTCCTCTAGAACAACGACGTCAGCAAATCAGGCTAGCCACCTTTTACAAGTTTCACCACGGCGACATCAAGATCAACTCTGCACACATCCCTACGCGTTACGCCCATCAGTACAACACCGGGAACTCTCACGAGCAGCAGTACCATGTAGAACCCTGCTGCAGGAACTACAGAAAGAACAGCTTCTTCCCACGCACTGGGAGGGAATGGAACAATCTTCCAGCTGAAGCAGTGGCATCGGCCTTGCTGGAGGACTTCAGATGCTGGATATAACCCTCCCCCCCCCCTGCTCCCCTCCCCTCTCTCGCTCCCTCTCCTGGCCCCCTCGCCCCTCCCACCCCCACCCCACCTATCCCTCCCCACCCTCACCTCAGTCCGCCACCCTCACTCCAGTATAAGGCCCACTTATTCATAAGCTGATGATCCAGGCAGCAGTATTTGTTCTACCGTTGATCCGGAAACCCCCTACTATAGTGTCAGAATCTTCAACTTGATGAAGGCGGACACTCAAAGAAAGAAGAAGTGTAACGTGTGGGTGTCTTGGTGGCAGCAAGACTGGTTATGTGTGTGGAGGGATCTTGTGAGAGGAGACCCCATTGAGGACTGGATGATGTGTCTTGGTGGCAGCAAGACTGGCAATGCTAATGATTTTTTTTTTTAAACACTGGACGCTGACTGGTGGGCCCCCTTCTCAATATAGCGACATAAGAATCAGAATGTTGATTGTGGTCGCTCTATGGAAGAAGAAGAGGAAGAAGAAGAAGGCGTGTCATCCATACCAACAACTGGCCTTCTCATCCGAAAGTTGGTGATGGGATTTTACGTGTGTGCAAGATGTTATGCGTGCGTTCACAAACGGAACTTCGGTTTAAAGTCTCATTCGAAGGACTGTATTGGGAGTGGAGTCAGAACCAATGTTAAC
>CM031604.1:100339845-100349845 GCA_018398815.1 Conus ventricosus
AAATTCCATATATGTGTAGGCTTAGCCCTGCGATTGAATAAATCGAACATTGTACTTTCGTTATTTTAGGATTAATAAACTTTTCACTTCCTCTTTTGAAGGTTCTTCATCTTCACACAGCAAAAATACTTTAAGCGATCTTGCTGCAAACACTAAAACTAAAATTCCATATAGCGTCTGCCCTGCTTCTGGGATATGTTGTTGATGAATCACTCTTTCGTAATATATTGCTAATTTTGACTGTATTGTTGCTCAATCAGCCTTGCTAAATTAGGGTTGCTAACAACGTCAAACTCTAACGAGATGTCAGAAATGCTGTACTTTGCTTCGGTGTCTGATGATCTAATAACACGTTTGTATTCATTAAACGTTAGTTCATATGACAATCTGTCTTTTAATGCTCCTTGAAAGTATGGCGCATGCGCTTTTAACAACTCAAAATCTAAGGGAATGGAAAAGCGATTTCCAAACGCAAAATTTACAGCCACATACTTTTTGCCGTCTGATTAGCATTTCCGGCGCCCTATTCTGTGTTTTAGTCCATCTTCATTTTCAATTCCTTGAAACGCAAGATCAGCCCTTTCATTCTCGGTTAGCCATAGATCAGAATAGGTTAAAAATATGTCTGCATTGTGTAAAGAAAATATTTCTTGCCCCTCAAGTTTTATAGAAATTTTCTTAACGATTGCCCGCCCAGATTCTGGACAACTGTCCTGTTTGGGTCTGTTTCTGATTCGAGTTCTATTTTGAAAGTAAGACGCGCAGAGCCTGGCACAATCACTTCATCTGCTCCTAGGTCGGAAATTTGACAGTAAGAATTTGATCCGCATCAATAGTAGATGGATTATTTGGAACGTAATATTCCGCTTATTTCCCTTCACGCCAAAGGGCTCTTTCAGCTTTTCTATGCGGTCAAGAATCGAGCCATATGCTTGTGACATTTTTTTATAAAACAAAATAAAAAGTTAATTATTAAAGAAACATGGCAGGCATTGAAGATGAAGATTATGATGATTTTGATCCTGGAGACGACATGAGTGAAATGATCCCTTTAATACAGCATCGCTCGGGCTCTCTTTGCGGCTGTGAATTAACAGAAGTAAGGTCAGATCATTATACCAAAGTTTAGGCCAAGAACCTCCCCAATTTATAGACCCTAATGATTTTGAAGTAAAAGATGACCATTTTTTTGTGAGGAGCGACCAAGGACAACTTGTTCAGCTTACATCTAAACCAGACTCATCAAAGTTTTTAAAAAGAGTACAATTAGACAAAGGCTCAGTGTGAGCGATCAAAATCGCCTTGGCATACTAAACCAAAATTAGATAAGGATGCAGTTGCTAAACTTCAAAACACACTGCAGGAACTCCCGACAGATAACCAAATGCAAAACATGGAACTTAAAGAATTAAATCAATCGGCAGACGAATAATAAATGCAATAGAGGCAGAAACCAGTTTTTCAGAAGAAACAGCATTAAAGACTATACACGACTCACCGCTACCCATGCGAGAAATAGCGGCCCTTGATCATGCTTTAAGAACCATTAGAGGCGAATTAACAAACAATTTAGCAAAACTGGGTGAAATAGATGAGCATATAAAAAGAGAAAAAGAAAAACTCGTTGAGGCTGATGACGCCAACTTTGGGTCTGATATTAAAGAAAGAATAACCCAAAGACTAAAAGATCTTGAACAAGAAAGATCAGCAAGACTAGAAGCGTTGTCTACTAACCGAGAACAATTACGAACTCAAGTGAGCAGAATAAGAGAAACTATCCAAAGAATTTTATATGAAGACACAACGCTAGCAGAAAGAATAAGAACACTGTTTAGAGAGCAAGGAGTCACATTAGCAAGCGTTATAACGGCCTTAGGATTTGCAATAAGTACACTGGTGTTGGCTATTACAGGCGGCGGTGGTCAAAGCCAGTGCCTCCACCACCATCGCCTCCATCGCCACCTGATAAATCATGGGTAAAAAAACAGCTTGATCATCTTGCGAGTTTATTAAAAAAATTAGCTAGTAAAGCTATAGACTCTTTACCAGGTATATTAGGGGTATTGTTAGCTGGCTTTTGTCTACTGCAAGCAAAGTAGTTGGCTTTATGGCCGAGCACTTATGGACATTAGTTCTCTTAATAGTTGGGTTAATTTTTAGTAAGATAAAGACCAAGTAATCCTAGGCCAGTTAATCCAAGAACAAGCGCTGTCTTTTCATATTCATGGTCATCGCGAACAGAGTCCGCGAGCTTTGCTGAGTCTTCAACGGTCTTCGGGCTTTGGGCCACGGGGATTGGATGACTTATTCTTGGGGGGTCATCTTGTTTTTTTACTGCTTGCAATATTACTGGCTCAGAATTTATGTCGTTTTGTCCAACCTTCTGTTCATTTCCTGCAACAAGAATTTCATTGTTGTAGTTCATTATTGTTCCTACCTGGAGTCTGAGGTCAGAAGGTAGCATGTATAAACCAGTGCCAACAGCAAAGTCTACTTTTGATCTTGCGTATTGTAAAACATCTTGGTACCTTTTTATACTTGAAGGTAAATCAACTGTAGAATTAATAGCATCCTCTAAATTTGCTAAGTATTGTTTTTGTGCATCAAAGCCAGTAGAAGGATCAGTTATGCTCGATCTTGCCTGTGCTTGTGAACCTAGCAAACACCAAACGTAAGTACGAATAGAGTCATTTATTCGTTCTATTCCTGCTTTAGTTAGGCCCTTAGAAGTGTCTAAGATAAATGTTGTCCATGCTGTTTTATGCTCTTGCTCTATGGACCCGAGGTGAAACGCCTGTGCCTGAAGAGAAAGATGTGTAAGGAGGATTCCAGTCATACTTATACTTTCTGTGCACGCCCCAATAATAAGGGGTGCCTAAGCCATGATTAAGATCCAACTTTTGTCTAAAGTCTGTCTTGATGTTAATATTGAATTCGTTACAGATTCTTTCAAAAGCCTTCATGTCTATTCTGTTGCTGAATGGATTAAACGGTTTGTCATTTGGTAATGGCGCTTGCAGTTCAGTCAAAATACGTCTGAAGGTGTAATAGAAATGAAATCTGTACACTGACCTCACCAAAGGATCAGGATGATTTAAATGATCAGCATACGATACTCCACACCCAGTTGATGCACAAAACACAGCAAAGTTTAACTGGTTCTGATAAAACTGCATCGGATGACTGAACCACACTTTCGCGATGTAGTCTTTTTTAATAGGGGGGTTAAGATATCTGCTTAATGGAGTACTAACCTTTGCTTGAAAGGTGTCAGTCTGGGTCACAGAAATGTCGAGGGTGTCATGTTTATATTTTTAAGATTGTAGTGCGGCCCCAACAGAATATTTTGCATCAGTATATTTAAATGCACTCATTTTTATTCCGTTTAAAAAATGGTTTGTAACAATAACAACCCAAGACCGTCCTTCGTTTTTAGAACATGCTATTGATAACGAATGCGGAACCAGAACGGTCGCGCTCCATGAAATATTCTACAAAGTCGTATGGTTTAATATAAGCAAAGCCAAGGAGAATAATAAGGTTCTAAAAGTTGACAAAACAGGGGCCAAAGTTAGCCAGTTAACAATACCTGATGGTTATTACGGGTTTTGCTCACTAAAAGAAGCAATGAGTAACTTCGACATTACTCTCAAACTTAACAATGCAAATCTAAAAACAATGTTAACATTCAAGCCTGAAGAGAAGGGGGTTACTATTTTGATAAAGAGCTAGCTAAAATGTTAGGCTTTGCAGCTAACAATTATAGATTTAGAGTTACACCAAACAAAACTACTTATGAGGGAGAAAAATCCGCTCGATCTTGCATTACATTCATTACTCTATGTTCATTTGGATGAGCTGAGCACTGATGAAAACTTATATGATGGAAGGCCCTCAACTGTTTAAGAGCTCTTCCGTCAGGAAAGCTGCATATTGCGATTATGAAATTATACAATTCCCTAATTTACAGTTTAAAAGATTAGTTTGTGGAGGGTCGGATCATTTAATATAAAAATCGCAGACAAAGCGGGGAAAGTTGTGAAATGTGATAACCTGCACATTGTTTGGAAATAAAATAATTAGTTGACTAAAACATGTCGCGTGGACCAGAAGAACCGGGAGTTTACATTAGCGCCTGTAAGGTGTATAACCTTAGAATTAAAAGACCTTGCAGACGTTGCGGACTTTGAACAGAACGGTGAGATAGGCGCTTTGTATGGTTTTGAGTACACTAAAGATGGTGATTATAAACGCAAAGAGGTTAGCGACAACAAAAAGTTTCCTAACTAGAACAACTGCGCAATCTAGAAGCAAATAATGTTGGCCAGTATGAATATAAAATAGTTCGAAAACCTGACCTCAAATGGCACTTAGAACCATATTTAGAATGGGACATAAATTTGAATTCATAAGCCCATTTACATATTTTAGCCGTCAAAAAAGTTTCAGAAAAGCATTCAACTCTGGCCCTTTACATGTAAGTCTTATGCCGGACGACAATAGTCGGAAAGAAATTGAAATAACGCCGTATGGGAAAAAACAGTACATCCTCCACAGAAAAGAAACAGTTGTAAAAAAAGCTTCTACAAAATTACAGTTCTTTCCAAGCAGAAAATTAGGAGACACGTTCACAATATATTTGAAATTTCTGTCTTTAAAGATGTGGAGAGGGGCGGGGTTGTGGGCGTTAGTGACGACCTTAAAAGGAATTAATATTAGCTGGCAAAACTTGGACGTTAAACGTCTTAACGTTACCATCGTCGTTCTTCACAATGGCGAGGATATAAGATCATAACAACAGCAACAAAATCAATGTTGACTTAAATAGAAACAATCTTACAGAACTAAATTGGATTAATCTTACACATTTAGGCCTCATAGGGTTTTATTATACTGAACAAGTTTTGACGGAGAGTATGATAAAAAATAACTGGATTAGATTAAATTCTGTTATAAAACTATGAGAGCGTTAAACTTTATGACAAAAACCCCACATTGTTCATAATTTGTGGACAAACTGGTTGTGGAAAAAACAATATTTATCCTCAACCTGTTACAAACAGTTTATCGTTATAAATTTAATCATATTGTGATTTTCTGTCCAACACTTAAATGGAACAAAGCATATCTTGATAGAAGGTTTATATGGACAGATGATGAAATATATTTAGTTGATCTCTAGCAATAAACTAAGTGAGTGTTTAGAACAGTTTTATAGATTGTTTGACGGAACGCAGACACTATTTATTATAGATGACTGTTCAGCAGAAAGAGACATAGTTAAAAGAGAAACACTTTGTCAAAACTAGCTTTCAGTGGAAGACATGCTGGGATAAGTGTGTGGATTTTATGTCAAAAATATAACTCGGTTTTAAAAGACTTTAGAGAGCAGTTAAAGACTGTAGTTTTATTTCACATGAAAGCAGAGATGCATTTGATGAATGTTTGCGTGAAAATGATGTTATTGAAAATGACCAGGAAAAACATAGGATTAAACAAAAATTAAAATCTGAAAACTTTAGTAAATTAGTATTAAAAACGGATAACCCTACCACAGTATGTTTGTTTGTAGATAATCGTTATTTTTTGGTTATTGAGTCTTACTTGTCAGAGAACTAATAAATGCCGCTTCTAAAGTCAACTGGTCGAAACTAGTTTACTGCTGCGCTTTGCAGGTCAAGCGTTCTTACAGGAACGTTTGACCTAGTTCGCTGCTGTGCTTTGCAGGTCAAGCGTTCTTACAGGAACGTTTGACCTAGTTCGCTGCTGTGCTTTGCAGGTCAAGCGTTCTTACAGGAACGTTTGACTAGTTCGCTGCTACACCTGCAGCCCTCTTGCTGCTAAAAAGTACACGACTCATTCACATTAACAGTTAGAGCAAACAGTATATATATAACCCAACACATTGAAAGCTTTCACAATTCTATGGTGGCCAGTGTAAATGTTGATAAAGTTGTTTTTTATTTAAGTAGAATATTTTTAAAGGCCAAACAACAACTGTATCTACATTACTCGTTAGTCACTAGTTTGTTCAATATTTATATTAAATACTTTAGCATATTAAAATATAAAAATAAGCTTTTAACAATTAATTCTCTCTCAGAGAACTAACGTATAGAAACTATTAAAGGGAGACAATTACGGGCCCGCTGAGAGCATTAACAGCCGTTCGTGTGCCAGTAACGCGCCGCGAGGTGTGCTTATTGATTTTTTGGTCGCAGTTTGTAAGCGGGCCGTGCGCTGTGTGAACGAAGGTCGCTTGTCTGCCGCCAGCCGTAATTAAGCGATCAGGTTTCAGCCTTGGCGGGTCTCTGTAACCCCGCCTCGTGTCTGCCTGTCTGTGTACAAAGTTTTGTAGGTAGAAATTAGTCAGAATAAGTTGTGCGGAATTTTATGTCAAAATATAACTTAGTTTTAAAGACAAGCAAGTTTAGTAATTAGTATTAAAACGAACAACCCCACACAGTATGTCTGTTTGTAAATAATCGTTATTTTTTTGGTTATTGAAGTCTTACTTGTTAGAGAACAGGAAAAGGGGCATTCTAGGTCGCCCTAGCCCGAACCTAGGTGAGGGCTAGGTGAGTTAGAATGCCCCTTTTCCTGTTCTCTGCATTACATCCCTACATATGGACACAGGCTCCGATTTGTCACAAGATCATCCAAAGTGGAACACATTTTGACCACGGACACAAGACAGACCACACACACACACACACACACAGCATTTATTCGTTCCCATTCTAAAGTACTCCCTGTTCTATAAGAACTGGGAGTACAAAAAGTGAAAGAAGAACAAGAGAAAAAACCCTGAAGCTGAGTTAACTCACAGTCTTTCACAAACAACAGTTATGAGGAGAACAAAAGCTCACAGTACACCAAACCTGCTTGTGAAGAGGAAGACGACACAAAGAACAGCTGTACAGGAACATTACCAGACTTTGATACAGAATCAGACACTGAATCAGATGAAATGAATGAAACAAATGAAATAAGCACAAACAACATTGATTTCAAGAAACTCAAACAGGCCAGATGATTTCATATGAACACAAAGACAATGGAAAGTGCATATCTGCAAAGATAATAAACAAAGCTGGAAAATCAACTGGGAGAAACAAAAACTGGTACAACATTGAGTGCACAGAACCGAAAGAATATAAAGGTGAAAGAATGTCAGTGGATTTAACCAAGGTCAACAAACTTGTTGTATCATCTGCAGAGTGTGACTTGGCATTGTGCTCCGAAGACACTGTCATGATGATAGAAGGAGTTTGCTTTGAGAAAGCCAAACAAGAAGAAATGGAGAGCTGGCAAAGAAATGGTGTATATAGTGAAGTGGAAGATACTGGACAAAGATGTGTTTCAACTAGATGGATATGTACAATGAAACAAACTAAACAAGGAATGACTCCCAAAGCTAGACTAGTGGCGAGGGGATTCGAAGAAATTGGAAATGACGACATTCAAAAGGATTCCCCCACTTGTGCAAGTGAATCACTGAGAGTGATTCTCTCTATTTTTGCCCAAAGAAAATGGAGCCCGTGCTCTATGGACATTAAGACAGCCTTTCTGCAAGGAACAGAAATGGACAGAGACATTTTTGTGAGGCCACCGAAAGAAGCTCACAGCGAAGAAAAGTTGTGGCATTTAGAGAAATGTGTGTATGGACTAAATGATGCTTCTATGCGGTGGTACAAACGGGTCAAAGATGTTCTGCAAAAACTTGGAGGAAGGATGTCAAAAGTTGACCCAGCAGTCTTCTATTGGATGACTGGAGATGAGGTGATTGGCATCTTAGCATGCCATGTGGATGACTTCATCTGGGAAGGCACGAAGGCCTTTGAACAGAATGTGATTGAAGAAATCAGAAAAACATTCAGGGTTGGTAAGAAAGAAAACAAAGCTTTTCAATACATTGGCATGGAGCTGTCCTCTGATGGACACACAGTGTATTGGGAGCCGGTATAGCCCAGTGGTAGAGCGCCTGACTCGTAATCTTGGTGATCCTGGGGTTGCGGGTTCGAACCTCCGCCAGGGCGTTTCGGTACAGGGGGATTTTTCCCTCGGAGGTAACATTGGTTCTGACTCCATTTCCCATACAGTCCTTCGAATGAGACTATAAACCGAGGTTCCGTGTGTGAACGCACGCATAACATCTTGCACACACGTAAAATCCCATCACCAACTTTCGGAAGAGAAGGCCAGTTTGGCCGTTGGTATGGATGACACGTTACACATAGCATGCACCCTGCGTGAGAAATGGAAAGAATGAAGGAAGTAAAGGAAAATGAGTGATCGATATTGAACGATACTGACTGGATGACGCGGGAAACGACTGAGTGAAGCGCCAGCTGGCAGCTCTTCGGTCGGCACTACCCAGGTAGGCAGCCCGTTGTGTAAACGAGTGTTGATTGAGCGCAATGAGTTGATCCCAAGAATTGCGCTATATAAAAACTATACATTATTATTATTATTTATTATTATTATTATTATCTACAACAAACCAAGTATGGAGGTACTCTGGAACCCATACCCATTGACAAAAGAAGAACAAAACAGAAACAGGACAACATGACAGCTGAGGAGAAACAGATATACAGGTCCAAAGTTGGTCAGATTTTGTGGATATCTCGTTAGAGTCGTCCTGATGTAGCATTTGATGCTTGTCACCTTTCTTCTAATGTGAAAGGTGGGAAAGTGGAACATCTATTGGAAGCAAACAAAGTCATCAAAAAGATCAAATCAGAACATGTTACGCTAAAATTTCAACATTTGGAATCTGAAACACTGAAACTGATGGTCTACACAGATGCTTCTTTTGGCAACCTGAAGGATGGAGGAACTCAAGGCGGCTATATCATCTTCCTAGCCAATGAGAAAGGAGAGGTCATTCCTATTTGCTGAACTCCAAGAAAATTCACAGAGTGGTACGAAGTACACTAGCTGGTGAGACACTGGCTATGGCAGAAGGACTTGATGTAGCAATATTTGTGGCAACATTGTTCACTGAAATCACCACAGGAAAAGCTTCCACTGACAGTCTACCTCTTGTCTGCCTGACTGACTAGTGTAAGTCACTACATGATGCCTTGAAGTCCACAAAGCAAGTGACAGAAAAACGGTTGAGGCTAGAAATCGGTGGGATCAAAGACTTGATGGAGAAAGGCATTGTGGAAGAGGTGAAATGGTCTGACACACATCAACAGTTAGTGGACTGCCTTACCAAGAGAGGAGCTTCACCCACACTGCTGCTGAGAACACTGGAAGAAGGAACAATCACTGCATAGACTTTTGAATTTTATATTATGTTTAAAAAAAATATAAGACAGAGATGAGTATGATAACGATAGATGGTATCAGAACAGTGCGTGCTTGGAAAACATTGTTGTTGAATTTACTGGAAGTAATGAAACTGTAACTAAGGAAATAACTTGGCAATGAGAGAAGCGGAAACGAGCGGGGAGAGTCAACAAATCTGTACGAGCCGAGGAGGCAACTATATAAGTACATTTGTAGTTTAACTTTTCAGTTGTCATAATAATAATAGTAATGCAGTAAAACCATGATGACAATGCAGTTGTGATAAGGGTTTGGTAGTAACTGCAATCAGCATGTCCATTGACAGGTGGTAGCTGACAAGAAGTTCACCTCTGACCCTCACAGCACGGCTTCCTCAATCCTTCTTCAACATACTGCCTGGCAGAATGGCACTCCTGTGGGTATGTCTGACGCTGACAATCACAAGTCCAAACCCAGTCGGTCAGTTTCCCTGGAGTCTACATGCAGCGCCATTGGACCGGTTAGAGTGGAGGAGTCCTCTTCCTGTTCCCAGTTTGGCACAGACAATGGTGCAGTGATACGTGCAGCTGTTTTGGGTGAGGACAACTGTAACCTGTTTTAGTCTGGAACTGGTTGGATGTGGCATTCATGCTACACTACACACAGGGCTCACACAATAAAGAAATGAGTTGTCTGTAAAGAATTCCTTGTTTCCTCAGGA
>CM031604.1:100352345-100433866 GCA_018398815.1 Conus ventricosus
CTAGTATCTGGTGTCTTAGTGTTAGTAGATGCTGTTCATATAGTCTTAGTGTTAGTAGATGCTGTTCATATAGTCTTAGTGTTAGTAGATGCTGTTCATATAGTCTTAGTGTTAGTAGATGCTGTTCATATAGTCTTAGTGTTAGTAGATGCTGTTCATATAATCTTAGTGTTAGTAGATGCTGTTCATATAGTGTTGTCGAAAAATTGACTGACTGATGCGAGTATTGAGAGGTGAACTTACCTGCCAGTGCGATCCTCATTGAGGCAGCCATTTTGAGTATGATCGATTCGTTTGTTTACAGTTGTGATTTCTTGTTTGGTTAGAGAGAGACCTGTGTTGCCTTCTTCGCTGTATGCGGTGTCTGGTGTCTTAGTATTCCTTGACATTAAACTCATTCACTGTGGCTGTCTTTTCATGTCTTTTCATGTATAGCTCTATGAGTGATTCAATTGTTTACAGTCGAGATTTCTTGCTTAGCCTTCGCCAGGTTCAAGATAACAGATTGGGTACACTACGGAAGTTTCCATTTTTACATCCAAAAAGAAGAGGTAGACGTTCTGGGGTTGTTCTGAGAGCAAGAAGACGAAAGCACAAACTGCCTTTGCCATCTGTCGTCTTTGGAAACGTTCAGTCATTGAGGAATAAACTGGATGAGTGTCTAGCAAGTGTGCAGTACCTCCATGCCTATAGAGATGCAAATCTTTTGTGTTTTTTCCGAGTCCTGGCTTTCAGAAAAGGATGTGGAAGTAGACTTCCCGGGCTACACAGTTGTTCACCTTGACCGGACTGTGAAGGACACAGGGAAGACAAAGGGAGGAGGAGTCTGTATGTTTGTCAGCAAGAAGTGGTGTACAAACATCACAGTAAAGGAGCAGTTCTGCTCTCAGAACCTAGAGCTGTTGACAGTCGCACTGAGACCCTTCTATCTCCCAAGAGAATTCAATCAGCTGTTTGTCAGCGTTGTGTACATCCATCCTAGGGCAGACGCAAAAGTTGCCAATTCAAAGTTGGTGGAAGTGGTTCACAAACTGGCATCACAGTCACCTGATGCTCCTTGTTTCCTCTTAGGGGACTTCAACCACTGCAAGCTGAAGCGTTCGCTCCCCCACTTTAAGCAGTACGTGACGTGCGCTACCCACCAGGGAAACATCCTTGACGTCTGCTACGGCAACATTCCCAGAGCCTACAGGTCCAGACCACTCCCTGGCCTTGGCAGAAGTCCACACAACATGGTGCAGCTGGTGCCCACCTACCGTCAACGTCTCAAACGAGAGAAGCCGGCTGTGAAGCTGGTGAAGAAGTGGACAAGCGAGTCAGCAGAAGTCTTGTGTGACTGCTTTGAAACAACAGACTGGACAGTCTTCTCCGATCCAAGCCTCGACGTGACTGCTGACGCCATCTCATCCTACATCTCCTGTGAAGACACCGTCCTCGAGACCAAGACATGCAAGATTTACCCCAACAACAAGCCCTGGGTGACCCCGGGTATGAAGAAAATCTTGCACAAGAAGAGAGACGTGTTCCTGAGAGGTGACAAGGATGAGGAGAAGGCAGCCCAAAAGCAGCTCAGGGAGGACAAACGCCTCTTCACATCCAGGGTGGAGTCCAACTTCCGGGAGGGCAACGCCAGGCAGTACTGGAGAGACATCGGGACAATCACCGGCCACAAGCAGCAGAAAGTCCCTCTCCAGACCAGTGATGAAGCCAAGCTGGCCAGAGAGCTGAACACCTTCTATGCCAGGTTTGACCGTTGGGACTTCAGTGAAGAGCAGCAGCGGGCCATGCAGGAGGTGGCAATGCGATCTGCGCATCCAATCACCATCTCAGTCGATGAAGTCAGGACATCCTTCAAGAAGGTCAAAGTGCGCAGTGCGGCAGGCCCTGACAACATCACTGGTAGGCTGCTGCGGGAATGCCGTGACGCTCTAGCTCCGGTCTACTGTGAGCTCTTCCAGAGGTCCATTGACGAGGGCTCCATCCCAGCCATCTGGAAATCATCAACATTGTGCCTGTCGCCAAGAAACGTTCTCCAGTCACCATGAACGACTACAGGCCAGTAGCACTCACTTCTGTCCCCTTTAAGTGCGCTGAGAAGATCATCCTTCGCCTGCTGAGGTTGGAGACAGAGGAGCATCAGGATCCTCTTCAGTTTGCTTATTTCCGCAACCGAGTACTGAAGATGCCATCCTCACTCTCCTCCACAGTGTCTACACTCACCTCGAGAAGCCTACTTCATACGCAAGGGTCCTCTTCATCGACTTCAGCAGCGCTTTTAACACGATTCAACCACATCTCCTTGTCACCAAGCTTCTCCGCTACAATGTCAACCCGGTCCTCATCAGTTGGATCTTCAGTTTTCTGACTCAGAGAACACAACGAGTCCGAGTTGGGCACACTCTCTCCGATCCTGTGACCACCAACACTGGCGCTCCCCAGGGCTGCGTGCTGTCTCCTGCTCTCTTCACCCTGTACACTGCCAACTGTCGCAACAAGGATGATTCTACTCTGCTGATCAAGTTTGCAGACGACACACCTCCGGGGGGTTGCAACCTTGACGTGGTCGGAGGGCTTGCGTGGTCCTGTGATCCCTTAGGCTTTGCTGGCGGGGGCATCAATACTTGGAGATAGGCTGGTTTTTTCAAACTGCTTCTAGGCCTGAGAAGTTAAGTTGCTGTCTGGCCTAAGCATAACGTGGTAAGGAGTTGATGCCCCTGGTAGGGCTTCCCATGTCAGATAGGCTAAGGTGAGGATCCTGACTAAGAGTAACCCGCCTTTCTCCTTTTCTTGTTTTCTGCCTTTCTTATTTGGCCCTTTTCTATCTTCGTCCCCCCTTCAAGTCTTCTTTTCCACACCTTTTTCTCTCTGTGGTCTCCTTAAGATCCGCCGCGTTTGCCGTGCGGTGCGACCTGTGTCGGAGGGGGATGAGATCCTGGTGATTGAGAGGGCCAGTGCTTTAGGAGGCCAGTGCTCTCAACACAACACTTTGGCTCGGACCTCTCCTAGACAGGGAGTACACTTTGGCCCGGGTGTACTAATTGGCTCCCCATATTGGGGCTGGTCAAGACAGGCAGTTCCCCTGCTGGCCAAGTGAACCCCCGCAGTGCTCGACTCTCTGTTCCCGGGAGTTGAGCATGATCAGGGGGGATAGGGGTAGTAGCGTTCTGCTTGTTGTATGTCTCCCCTGAAGCCTGGAAGGGGTCAAGACAGTGGTTCTTGGCCCTGGCCCCTTAGTTGGACTCCAAGGTCCAAGGGCAACAAAGCTCGTGGACAGGAGATCCGGGTGACTCCCCATAAACAGTTGAACTCGTCCAAAGGAGTGATTCGATGCCGAGATTTGACAGTGTCTCGGAGGCGGAGATCAAGACGGAACTGGCGTCCCAGGGTGTGACGGAGGTGCATAGGGTGAAGGTCAAAAAGGTGCAGAAAGAGTGGCCACCAACACCCTCTTTCTGACATTCTGCAACCCTGTGCTGCCTCCGGTCATCAAAGTCGGTTACTTGAATGTTCGAGTTCAGTTATATGTTCCGTCCCCGTTGAGGTGCTTCAGATGCCAGAGGTTTGGCCATGTCAGAGACCGCTGTTCTGGGCAGGAGGTGTGCGGTGTTTGCTGCAAGGCAACCCATGATGGGCCATGTAAAGATCCGGCACATTGTGCGAACGGCGGTGGCGACCATCCCTCTTCTTCACGAAACTGCCCTCTTTGGATTCAGGAATCCACAATACAAAGAATCAAAACAGAAAAGAAAATCTCCTTTTTTGAGGCCCGGAAACAGGTGTTGGCAGTCAGACGCCAACAGCTTCTTCATATGCTTCGGCGTAAAGACAGTTCCCACTCGGTCAGTCTGCTGCCAGACTGATGAATTTATTTTTTTTAAGACATTGCAAGGAAGAATTGTAAACTCTGGTGGAAGCAGGTCCACCACCTCCCAACCCAAAGTGAATGCCCCTGGTGGAGGCAAAAAATCCGCCACCCCTCAGACTGCCCAGCAGTCTACAACATCTGCTGCTGGGCAGATTAAAAAACCAGCTCTCCCGCCTCGAACTCCTCTGTACAGTGCCCGTGCGGGCAAGGGAGTTCAACCCAGTGTGGAGATGGTGGAGATGAGGAAGAAACCTCCACCATCACCCAAATCCAGACCTTCTTCACCTGTTGGCAAGTCTGCCAGCAGGTCTGAAGATGCAAACAGTCCGGTACAACTCTCAAATAAATTTACACCATTAGAAGCAGACGTTGATGAGGAGATGACCTGATCTCTCTCCTTTTCGCCCTCTGCACCATGGATAGTACAGTATTCCATTGAATATCCGTGGACTAAATTCCAACTTCGAGGAGCTGCAGCTTCTGTGTCAATCTATCAAACCTTCCGTCGTGGCTCTTCAGGAAACTCAAATTCAAAGCCAGAAGACCTTCACTCTTTCTGGCTTTAATATTCTTTTTAAACCTGCACAACCATCCACGTTGGGACTGTCGAGCGGTGTTGCCCTTCTCATACATAAAACTCTGCTGTATAGTCCTGTCGCTCTGACTACCTCCCTTCAGGCTGTAGCTGCGAGAGTCACTCCCACAAGACTGTGACAATCTGTTCTCTTTATCTGCCACCTTCTGTCCCGGTTTGTCATCAGGACCTTGTCAGTCTGATAGGAGAACTTCCTCGACCTTTTTTGCTGTTGGTGACTTTAACGGTCACAATCCTCTTTGGGGTAGTGTCAGTTTGTCATCCAGAGGTCTGCTTATTGAGGATGTCCTTTGGGATTTGGATTTGTGTTGTCTGAACGACGGATCTGCAACTTACCTCCACTCTTCCACAGGTTCACTTTCGTGTTTAGATTTGTCGATTTGTGACCCCTCGCTGGTCCTGGACTATGAGTGGTCTGTCCATGACGATCTGCACGGAAGTGACCATTTCCCTGTCCTTTTACAACCTGTAATAACCGAAAACGTCTCTGTCTCTCAACATCTAAATTATAAGAAAGCAAACTGGGATCTATTTGCAACCACTATTTCTAAGGAATTCCAGGACACTGATTTTCTTCAGAGTCCAGACCCAGCAGAATCTCTGACTAACACTGTGATCAAATGTGCTAAAGCCTGTATTCCAGTGTCTTCCGACAAACTCCAAATGCCAAAAACACCCTGGTTCGATTCAGGCTGCCAACAAATTTCAAAAGTTCGAAAACGGGCTCAGCGTCGGGTATACCAACGACCTTCGGGTCCCAACGCTCGAGCCCATCAGAAACTCCGTGCGAAATCAAGACACACTTTCAAAATCAGTAAACGTCGGTCTTGGAGAAACTTCTGCTCCAGCTGACATCGAAAACTTCCAAGAAAAAAGTGTGGAACATCATTAAGAAAATCAAAGGGAAGAACACCTGTCCCACTGTGAACCATCTCAAGTTTTCGGACTCTTTAATAACAGAGAAAAAAGCAGTTGCTAATCTGCTTGCTTCAACCATTGAAAAGAATTCCTCCTCTTCTAACAAATCAGCCAGTTTTGTCAAAAACAAACCCCTTAAAGAAAAATCACCCTGCAACTTTTCGTCAGACAACATGGAAGACTACAATCTTCCTTTCACGTTAAATGAACTGAAATCTGCTTTACTTTCCTGCAGCGATTCCTCTCCAGGTATAGATGAAATCCATTATCAACTGTTGAAACATCTTCCACAAGAAGGTCTGAACATACTGCTACATGTATACAACCAGTGTGGACTACTGGTTTCTTTCCACCTTCTTGGCGAAAAGCTCTCATTATTCCCATCCCCAAACCTGGAAAAGATCTTTCTAACCCATCAAACTAACGTCCCATAGCTTTGACCAGCTGTGTCTGTTATTGATGGAGAAAATGGTCAATGCTAGACTCATGTGGAAACTGGAAACCCATGGCTTTTTGGCGAAAGAACAGTGTGGTTTCCGCAAACACGGACTACAGTTGACCATTTGATTCGTCTGGAATCTACACTTCGGAACGTCTTTCTGAACAAACAGCATGCAGTGGCAATTTTCTTTGACTTGGAGAAGGCCTACGATACCACCTGGAAGTCGGGGATACTTCATGATCTCCATGATCTGGGTTTTCGAGGTCATCTTCCGCTTTTCATACAAAATTTTTTGGCAGAACGACAGTTTCAGGTCCGGGTTGGCACCACACTCTCTGATGTTCACGAGCAGGAGTTGGGTGTTCCACAGGGGAGCATACTGTCTCCTGCCCTCTTTAGCATCAAGATCAACAACATTGTTAAATCAGTTCAGCAGGGTTCAGACTGCTCATTGTTTGTGGATGATTTTGCTGTCTACGCAACTGGAAGCCTGTACCCGAGTATCCAGCGCAGGCTCCAGCTTTGCGTGGATAAAATTCATCAGTGGGCGGATGAAAACGGTTTCACCTTTTCTCCTACAAAGACACAGTGTATTCACTTCCATAATTTCCATCAGTTTTTCCAGATCCTGAAATTCAAGTCGGGAAATCTCCCATTCCAGCTGTCAAAGAGGCCAAATTTTTAGGAGTTATTTTTGACCAGAAACTGAACTTTCTCAGCCACATTAAAAACCTCAAAACTGCTTGCCAGAAAGCACTGAATATTCTGCGGGTTGTAGCGCACACTGACTGGGGCGCTGATAAGAAAACTTTGCTGCACCTCTACAGAGCCTTGGTCCGTTCCAAACTGGACTACGGTTTGTGCTGTGTACGGCTCTGCAAGATCGTCTTACCTCAAACTCTTGGACCCTATCCACCATCAAGGGCTTCGCCTCTGTCTTGGAGCATTCCGCACCACCCCTGTGTACAGCCTGTACGCAGAGGCAGGTGAACCTTCACTGTCCAAAACCCCAGGCTGAAATTGTCTTTGAATTATTATATCAGACTGTTCTCGGAACCAGAAAACCCTGCCTATGACTGTGTCTTTGACCCTCCGTTCCAAAGTAAGTTTGAAAACAACCCGAAATGTATTCCGCCGTTTGGTCTTCGTATGCAGCCTCATGTGCGGAATGCAGGTCTAGACCTAGGAGTTGGTCTGATTTTTCCAAGTTTCCGGATCAGCCTCCGTGGACCTTTTTCACACCAGAGATTCGTTTCGATCTTGCAGCTTTTCGTGAAGAGTCTACCAGCTCTCTGGCGTACAAGGCATTGTATGCTGACCTCTGTTCCAAATTCCCATCCTATCAAAAAGTTTTCACTGACGTTCCAAGTCTGAAGATGGAGTGGCCTGTGCAGCCTATTGCCCTGGGGCTCCTTCTCAGATACTGTTGGAACATATACATTCAGATGCTTCTGTCTATCTGCTGAACTTACTGCTCTGGTTCTGGCTTTGAAGATAATCTCACAGTCTACGAAGAGGGACTTTCTGGTTCTGTCGGATTTGCTGTCAGCTTTGGAGGCCATAGCTGGCCGCAACCTTCAGCATCCAGAACTTTTACATTTCTTTGAACTTTTTAGCAAGTTGAAAGCGGATGGTTACAACATTACTCTTGCTTGGGTTCCTGGTCATGTTGGCATTGGCGGGAACGAAATGGTTGATCGTTAGCCAAGAATGCCACAAGAGAGAAACTGTCCAACATTTATATCCCCTGCTCAGATGTGAAACCCAAAATTAAGAATTATGTGAGAGACCTCTGGCAGGAGGATTGGAACACACAGACGAGTAACAAACTCTTTCAGATCTGTCCAAGCCTTAAGGACTTCCTCCCATCTACGTCGGGTGGTCGTAAAGAGGAAACGGTTCTGTGCCGGCTGCATACCGGCCATTCGTTTTTTTACCCATTCTTACCTTTTAAAGAGTGAAGAAGCTCCGTGGTGCATTCCATGTCATGCGCCACTCACAATGAAACATGTTCTTTTAGAGTGTTGGGACTTGCACGATGTGAGACACAAACATTTTACAGCGGAGTCCATGAAGATCCTGTTCAGGGATGTCCCGCCTGACGTGATCCTTGAATTTTTGAGAGAGATTAACATTTTTCATCTGATTTTAAGATTTTACGGAAGAAAGATTTTTAACAAAGTTTCTGGTGCGTTTCTAGAAGTTGTCATTTAAAGAGATGTGTGAAAGTTTTTAAATGACTGGTGAGTTTATTTTAACGTGGTGACAGCCCTGATGTGGCCCTTTGCGGTCGGCTGGGCTAAAAGCAACATTATCTAATATTATCTTGCAGATGACACCTCGCTAACTGGCTTCATCCTCAGTAATGGTGAAACAGTGTACAGGCACACCATGGATGAACTGGCTGATTGGTGTAGCACGAATCATCTGGAGCT
The DNA here is from genome assembly GCA_018398815.1 of Conus ventricosus. Taxonomy (NCBI): domain Eukaryota; kingdom Metazoa; phylum Mollusca; class Gastropoda; order Neogastropoda; family Conidae; genus Conus; species Conus ventricosus. The sequence continues at coordinate 100,360,601 of CM031604.1, forward strand.
GAATGTGTCCAAGACCAAGGAGATCGTCGTGGACTTCAGGAAGAACAAGCCCAGCACCGACCCCTCGTCATCAATGGTGAGCCAGTCGAGATCGTCGAGTACTACAAGTACTTAGGTACTATCATCGACAACCAACTAGACTGGTTCTCCCAATGCAGATGCGGTGTGCAAGAAGGCAAACCAGAGACTTTTCTTCCTGAGAAAGCTGCGACAGTTCCGTGTCAGCCCACAGATCCTCCGGTTATACTACCAGTCGACCATTCAAAGTGTATTGGCCTTCAACCAACTCTGTTACCACAGCAGTGCCAAGACGACAGACATGGACAGGCTGGAGAAGGTAGTCAGCAAGGCAGCCTCCATCGTGGGGGAAGAGCTGGTACCCGTGAGCGCGTGGTTCCCAGGTGTGGCCACTAAGAAGCTTGGTAAGATCCGAGCAGACAGCCACCACCCACTCCATGAGGTGCTGGCATCCCAAGAGCCAGGAGAGAATCTTCCCGGGTCCTGAGGAGTTTCAGTGCCCGGACCAACCGACTGAGGAATTCCTTCCTGCCATCTGCGAGAAGGGAGAATGCATGTCTTATTTTATCGGTTTAAATACTGTCCCCTGTGGCGCGCTTGAGTGTGTGCCTCTGTGTGTGTGGTGTGTGTGTGTGTGTGTGTGTGTGTGGTGTGTGTGTGTGTGTGTGGAGGGTGTGTGTGTGTATGTGGTGGTGGGGGGGGGGGGGGGGTATGTGCGTGTATGCATGCGTGTGTGCGTAGGTGTGTATGCTGCCCCCACCCTCACCCCAACTAAGTATTTAAGTCTTGTTTCACAGTGTGCGCGCGACACACGCGCGTGTGTGTGTGTGTGTGTGTGTGTTCATGTGTGTGTGTGTGTGTGTATGTGAAAGACCCCCCCCCCCCCCCCCCCCGATCCAAGCCTTTTTTTACTACAAATATTCTTTACTTGATTGTATCATTTTACTGTTTAAACAATCATACTTTTTGTGATATAATTTCTTGGCATTGAAATTTTGTGCTCTTTTATTCCGTACTTGGTTTAATAGAGAATGATGTGTTTTTTATAGTTAAAATGTTCATACAAGTCTGTTTCAATTTTCACACCCTTATGAATTATCTCCCTTCGGTCTCTCTCTCTCTCTCTCTCTCTCTCTCTCTCTCTCTCTCTCTCTCTCTGTCTGTCTCTCTCTCTCTCACCCTACTTCAAACATCTTACTTAGTAAATCTTTTATTCCTGATTTGTATTTAACTCTGCAGGTTGCTTTTACAGTTTACGCAATTATACATTTTGCAATATTATTGATCTTTTGAATGGTGCTATTGTTTTCGTTTTCTTTCTTTTTGATACTTAACTTTGAGTTTATCTTGGAGCGTTCTGTTTTCCAGTTGGAGTGTTTATTTAAGTGTTGTGATAATATTGCAAATGTGATGGTGGTTTGTGGTGGTGGTGTGTGCGCCTCTGTGTGTGTGTGTGTATGTGTGTGTGTGTGTGTGTGACACTGTTTTGGTGGGGTGTGTGCGTGTGATTCTGTATTGGTGTGGTGTGTGTGTGTATCTGGGGGGGTGGGGGGTGGTAGGATGTGTGCGTGCATGTGTTAATATTTATATATGTGTACAGACTGACACAAGATGGATAAATGAATTGACAAGGAATGACTGAGCACAGTGCAAAGTGTGGAATATTTTTAATGATATACTTGTTTATAAGTTGTTGTAATGTGTGAATTTTTTATAATTGGCACCACAAACAAATTTTCTTGTATTTTTATGAGGACAAATAAAGCATTGTGTATCGTGTTTTAAACTGGCTCTTGGTGTGCCGTATCATGCATCATCTTTGGGAACATATAGCGAAGTAGGAGTATTGCCATTAGATGTCGCAAAATATGTCTTACGAATTTCAACACGTGATGGCAACGTTGAGAATGAAATCAGTTTGAAATCTGACATTAGCTTCCCAAAAAGGGCAAAATCAATTTCTTCCCTCACAACTATTGGAACTTTCACTTCAGATCTATTCAGTGAGTCAACATGTTAATTTCAACGATACACGACTAAACTTCCGCATCCCAGCCCATGGGACTTCAAAGAGCATTTTTGATAGTCAGCCATACGTCGATGAAAAAAAGTGACAATGAAACTGAAAGGCCAAATAGTAAAAGAGTATATTGAAAATTCGTATCCCTTTCATCTTATTTAATATCACCATACCGATAAAAAGTGCATGGTAACTGACAAATATATTGAAAGATACTCACTAAAATTTTACAGCAGGTCTTGCATATCAGCTTACAATTCCTTCATTGAAAATTGAAAAACCTTATTATCGTGGAAAAAAACAGATCTATTTTTACAGCAGAACTAACTGCCATTCTAATGGCTTTGTATTTTCTACTTGACTTTTCAAATCCAATATTCCAAGTCCTCTTTTGTGTCGATTCAAAATTGGTTTTATTCACCCTAAGTAAAACATACCCTATAGTAAGACAAGATCTGATTACAGATATTCATCACCTGATACATTTCTTGATTATTAGGGGTACAAAATTTAGTTTCTGTTGGGTTCTTTCTCATTGTGGGATTCAGTTTAATGAGAGAGTAGACAGAGCAGCAAAACGGGGAGAGCGAAAAATACTAGCGGGTCAGAGGTTATCAGTATCCATTGTCTATCCATGAGGGTACAGTCTTCTAGAAAATGCATGCTGGAAACATTTTCAGGATGTTCTCTTGATACACGCATAAACCAGCTATTAACTTTGACACACTTCATTCTTTTTATCAATGTAGTTTGCCGTTTTTCTCAGATCATAATTTCGCTAATATATAGATCAAACTAAACGTTTTAAGTCAAAGTTTTGCAAAAATATAACATGCCTTTGTGGTGAAATGATAACAAATTCCCACATACTTTTCCACTGCAAGCAGTTAAAACCTCATCTACACCTCTACCTAATTGTTCCCTGGATACAGTTGTAACCGATTTATCCACTAATGTGTAAAATTGCTGTTTCATTGCATCAAAGTCCTATTTTTTCTGTTTTGTAAAATGGGAACTGGTATTTTAGTAATGTCCTTGTTATGACCGGTATTCTTTCGATGTTTTATAGTTAGTTATCCATTTATTTGCTGTTGCTGTTAATGTTATTCTTATAGATTAGGTTCGTCTAATATCACATATGTGTATAGACGTTAAATTGAAGACCTAACCTAACACACTCTAAATTGTGCTTTTTCAAACTGAAGCTCTGACATCTGCAGTCATGCACACATGTTATTACATACATAATCACATGTGCGAGTGAACATTCATTCATGCAAACATGCTGGTCATCTGTCTTTTTAAAAAAATGTAATATGCAAGTGCACATACATTTACACAGTTACAGGTGTCTTGTGTCTTTTTTTAATTATTAATATGTTTCTTTTTCAAAGAGTGTGGTGTTCTAAACTTGAATACATAAATCATGCATTCATTCTTATGGTGGTACTCATGTTAAGAAAAGAACTGGCAGTGGGACGTCTGGTTTGGCTTTGTTGCCAGAGCACTGAATTCACAGTCCAGTAATTTACATTTGATTCACACAGGTAGCCAATTTCAAAACTGCCATTTTTGGTGCCCGTCTGAGTGTTTTGTCATTCTGGTGGTACATGTGTTGTATAAAGTAAGATCAGAGAGGGTCATCCCTCACTGCTTTATCATGTTTGTGGATAGGGGCGTCACACTGTAATGGAACTAGGAGTTACAAGAATGGCAGCAGTTCAAGTTCTGAATTAGGGCCTCTTTCCTGCTTGCACCCCCTCCCCCTCCCTCATCCTACTGAGTGTTGGATTGGGTTTGTGACAGGCATTCCTAGTTTTCATGACCTGGATGAGGTACAAGAGAACTCTGTGCGAATTGTCTTGCCACCCATGCTGACCCTCGTTGCGTGGCAAGCTGCGTCTTCGTCTCTCTCCTGGTTGCCTCCTTGTTGCAGGTAGGTAGAATATTACCTGGAGAGACGTATGTTTAAATTATCTTGTGTCAGGTGTGTATTGCTTTGTTGCAGGTAGGTAGAATATTACCTGGAGAGAGTTATGTTTAAATTATCTTGTGTCAGGTGTGTTATTGCCTTGTTGCAGGTAGGTAGCATATCCCCCTGGAGAGAGTTTGTTTAAATTATCTTGAGGCAGGTGTGTATTACTTTGTTGCATGTAGGTAGATTAACCTGGAGAGAGGTATGTTTAGATATCTTGTGGCAGGTGCGTATTACTTTGTTGCAGTCATGCGTAGTGTGGTCCCCAAAACTTTGCGGATGTGGTATAGCGTATATGGACTAGTCTGCACGCAGTGTCCGTTCCTTGTTGAAACGAAACTTGTTGGAGATAGGTTGTTGCCAATGAACAGATATATAATGTGACGTGGCAGGTATGTTGCTGGTGACCCTTGCTGCTACATGTAGATGTGACCATGCTGCATGTATTTTAGATGGTGACCTTGCTACATATATGTAGATGGGGTTCCCCTTGCTGCATATATGTAGATGGTGGACCTTGCTACATATATTGTAGATGGTGACCTTGTTGCTTTATGTAGATGGTGACCTTGCTGCATATAAGTAGATGGTGACCTTGTTGCATATATGTAGATGGTGACTTTGTTGTTATATGTAGATGGTTTACCTTACTGCTATATGTAGATGGTGACCTTGTTGCATATATGTAGATGGTGACCTTGCTGCATATATATTTGATGGACCTTGCTGCATATATGTAAGTGGTGACCTTGCTGCATTATTTTGTAGATGGTGATCTTGCTGCAATATGTAGATGGGTGACCTTGCTACATATATGTAGATGGTGACCTTGCTGCTATTGTAGGTGGTGACCTTGCTGCATATGTGTAGATGGTAACCCTTTCGCATATATGTAGATGGTGACCTTGCTGCATATATATAGATGGTGACCTTGCTGCATATATGTAAGTGGTGACCTTGCTGCATATATGTAGATGGTGATCTTGCTGCATATATGTAGATGGTGACCTTGCTACATATATGTAGATGGTGACCTTGCTGCTATATGTAGATTTGGTGACCTTGCTGCATATATGTAGATGGTGACCTTGCTATATGTAGATGGTGACCTTGTTGCATATATGTAGATGGTGACCTTGCTGCATATATGTAGATGGTGACCTTGTACTCTTGTAGATGCTGCATATTTGTAGATGGTGACCTTGCTGCATATATGTCGATGGTGACCTTGCTGCATATATGTAGATGGTGACCTTGCTACTATATGTAGATGCTGCATATATGTAGATGGTGGCCTTGCTACATATATGTAGATGGTGACCTTGCTGGGATTATGTAGAGGTGACCTTGCTGCTATATGTAGATGGTGACCTTGCTGCATATTATGTTGATGGTAACCTTACTGCATATATGTAATGGTGACTTGCGGGATATATGTCGATGGTGACCTTGCTGCATTATGTAGATGGTGACCTTGCTACATGTATGTAGATGGTGACCTTGTGCTAATATGTAGATGGTGACCTTGCTGCATATTGTAGATGGTGACCTTGCTGCATATTTTAGATGGTGACCTTGCTATATATTATGTAGATGATGAAACCCTTGTTGCATATATGTAGATGGTGACCTTGCTGCATATATGTAAAATGGTGACCTTGCTGCATATATGTAGATGGTGACCTTGCTGCTATATGTAGATGGTGACCTTGCTGCATATATATAGATGGGGGACCTTGCTGCTATATGTAGATTGTGACCTTGCTGCTAATTAGTGGTGACCTTGTTGCATATATGTAGTTTGGTGACCTTGCTGCATATATGTAGATGGTGACCTTGCTATATATATGTAGATGTGACCTTGTTGCACTTGGCTTCCTTATGAAGGAATGTTGTCATTGACATTCTTGAAGCTGTGTTGATGGTGAACTTGTCACAGATAATTGCAGGGGACCTGTTGCAAGGATGGTTGAAGGGATCTAGTTAAAGGTATATTGTAGATAACCTTGTTGCAGTTGATTGAAGGTGATCATCTGGTGGGTATGTTGCAAGAGACCTTGTTGAAGGTTTTGGTTAAAGGTGATCTTGTTAAAGGATGTGCAGGTGACCTTGTTGAAGGTTTTGATTGAAGGTGATCTTGTTAAAGGTATGTTGCAGGTGTTTGGGTTTAAGGTGATCTTGTTAAAGGTATGTTGCAGGTGACCTTGTTGAAGGGGTGGTTGAAGGTGATCTTGTTAAAGGTATGTTGCAGGTGACCTTGTTTAAGGGTGGTTGAAGGTGATCTTGTTAAAGGTATGTTGCAGGTGACCTTGTTGAAGGGTGGTTGAAGATGATCTTGTTTAAGGTATGTTGCAGGTGTCCTTGTTGAAGGTGTGGTTGAAGGTTTATCTTGTTAAAGGTGTGGTTGTTTAAGGTTGATTTTTGTTAAAGGTATGTTGCAGGTGACCCTTTTTGAAGGTGTGGTTGAGGGTTTATCTTGTAAAGGTATGTTGCAAGTGAGCTTGTTGCTGGTATAGTTGAAGATGATCTTGTTAAAGGTATGTTGCAGGTGACCCTATTTAAGGTGCAGTGAAGGTGGATCTTGTTAAAGGTATGTTGCAGGTGACCTTGCTGAAGGTGCAGTGAAGGTGTTCTTGTTAAAGGTTTGTTGCAGGTGACTTTGTTGCAGGTTATGGTTGAGGTGATCTTGTTAAAGGTATGTTGCAGGCGTGGTTTAAAGTGATCATGTCGCAGACTGTTGCTGGTGACCTTGTTGCAGAACAAATTCTTGTTGCAGAGTACTGATAAATCCTTTTCGCATTTGTACATTTTGTGGATTAATTCATTTTGTGACAGAATATATCCTAAGTATGCTGCTCTTCACAAAAGAGTTTACCAGCTGAATGTTGTTTTTTGTTGTGGTGGTTGTTTTTTTTCCCCAAGGTTCATTTTCAATTTTTTCCTGTTTTTAAGGTTGTTGTCTTCATACTTATTTGGCCATACATTTGCCAGCTACCATTATCCTTCTTCGTTTGGATGCACCCTTGCTGACTAGGCTGCTATAAGAAGCGGGAAGGGAGCTAAATTAATCGTTGAAGATTTTAAGGGAGCTAAGTGAATTGCTCAATTTTTATCTTTGTTTTTTTCAGCACGTACACAAATAACTAGGTGTACACAGGTTTGTAAGACTTGATTAATGTGTGTATTGGTCTGCAGTGATTATGCTTTATCATTGACAGTGTGTACTGTGAGGTGATGGTTGGGGACATGATGTGTTGCTCTGTCGTCCACATCCCACAGGAGAGAGGGAAGACCAATGACCTTTGACCCTGTGTGTGTCAGGGAGCCCCACAGGAGGGCGTGGAGTGGGGCGATGTGGTAGAGCCGGCCCTGCAGCGGACACTGACCTTCCTGCCCAACCCTGTCCATAGAGAACAGTTCACCACACAGCTGCACATCAACACCGTTTCTCAGTCAGTGTGTGTGTGTGTGGTGTGGTGTGTGGTGTGGTTTGCGACTGCTTTTGTTTGTGTGTGAGTGTGTGTGTGTGTGTGTGGGCTTCTGTGTGGTATGGTGTTGTGTGGTGTGTGGTGTGCGACTGCTTTTGTTTTTTTTGTGTGTGTGTGTGCTTTTGTGTGGTGTGCTGTATGGTGAACACGTTCCCACTGACAGCTCCATCTGCACTGCTGAGCTGACAGCCTTGGTCCTGGCTCTTGAAATGGTCTGTAAATGATAGCTCCATCTGCACTGCAGAGCTGACATACAGCCTTGGTCCTGGCTCTTGAAATGGTCTGTAAATGATAGCTCCATCTACACTGCAGAGCTGACAGCCTTGGTCCTGGCTCTTGAAATGGTCTGTAAATGATAGCTCCATCTACACTGCAGAGCTGACAGCCTTGGTCCTGGCTCTTGAAATGGTCTCTAAATCAAGACATAAAGATTTCCTTATTTTTTCAGACCCCTTTCTGCTTTGGAGGCCATTGCTGGCCATAAACTCAAGCACCTTCAACTGCAGAAATTATTTGAACTGTACACTTCTCTGAAATCAGATGGATACAAAATAGTTGTTGCTTGGGTTCTCAGACATGTGGACATTCAAGGCAACGAGTTGGTTGATCAACTTGACAAGAGTGCCACAAGGAAAGAGTTGAGCAGATTGTCTATCCCTCACACTGATCTGAAACCCAAAGCCTAGGCTTATATGTTAAACGGTAACAAACTGTTTGAAATCCATCTGATGCGGTTTGCATACAGGCCACTCCTGCTGCAGCCATTTTATCTTTTAAAAGGTGAAGAAGCTTCGTGGTGCATTCCATGTTATGTACCACTCACGGTGAAACATATTCTGTTAGAGCGCTGGGACTTGCATGATGTGAGACATAAGCAGACTCCATGAAAACCTTGTTCAGAGATGTCCCACCTGATGTGATCTTTGGGTTTCTGAGGGAGATTAACATTTTTCATCTGATCTAAGATTTTACACAATAAACGTTTTTTTAACAAAATTTTGGGGGTGTTTTTAGGTGTATTTTAAAGGGTTGCGTGAATGAGATTTCTTTTCTTTTTCTTAAAATTAAATGTGACTTGTGAGTTGACTTCAATGCAGTGACAGCCCTGGTATTACACTTTCCGGTCAGCTGGGCTATAAGTGATATTACCTTACCTTACCCCTCCGGGGGTTGCAACCTTGACGTGGTCGGAGGGCTTGCGTGGTCCTGTGATCCCTTAGGCTTTGCTGGCGGGGGCATCAATACTTGGAGATAGGCTGGTTTTTTCAAACTGCTTCTAGGCCGGAGAAGTGAAGATGCTGTCTGACCTAAGCGTAACGTGGTAAGGAGTTGATGCCCCTGGTAGGGCTTCCCATGTCAGATAGGCTAAGGGTGAGGATCCTGACTAAGAGTAACCCGCCTTTTTCCTTTTCTTGTTCTCTGCCTTTCTTATTTGGCCCTTTTCTATCTTCGTCTCCCCTTCAAGTCTTCTTTTCCACACACCTTTTCTCTCTGTGGTCTCCTTAAGATCCGCCGTGTTTGCCGTGCGGTGCGACCTGTGTCGGAGGGGGATGAGATCCTGGTGATTGAGAGGGCCAGTGCTTGAGGAGGCCAGTGCTCTCAACACATCACTTTGGCTCGGACCTCTCCTAGACAGGGAGTACACTCTGGCCCGGGTGTACTAATCGGCTCCCCTCCTTGGGGCTGGGTCAAGACAGGCAGTTCCCCTGCTGGCCAAGTGAACCCCTGCAGTGCTCGACTCTCTGTTCCCGGGAGTTGAGCATGATCAGGGGGATAGGGGTAGTAGCATTCTGTTTGTCGTATCTCTCCTGAAGCCTGGAAGTGGTCAAGACAGTGATTCTTGGCCCCGGCCCCTTAGTTGGACTCCAAGGTGGGTGGGTAAGGGAGAGATGAAATACAATAAAATAAATCATGGCTTTTTCTAAAAATATCCCCCCAAAAAAGAAGAGGAAGGCAGCATCCCCTATTTCAGGGGACTTTCAATCTGATAGTGACTCGGATATCGAAGTAAGACAGAGGACAGGTTTCTGGGCTTCCTGGCTCGTGATGGAAGGGACGGAGCAGGAAAAACCCATTTCAGCTCTGAGTCCTTTCGCTATACAGAAGGGCTTCCAAGGTTTAGCAGGTGACCCTCAGTCCATCAAAAGGTTACGGAATGGCTCATTTCTCGTTCAGTGCAAATCCAAAAAACAGTCAGAACAGCTGCTGAGGGCAACAAAGCTCGTGGACAGGGAGATCCGGGTGACTCCCCATAAACAATTGAACTCGTCCAAAGGAGTGATTCGATGCCGAGATTTGACAGGTGTCTCGGAGGTGGAGATCAAGACGGAACTGGCGTCCCAGGGTGTGACGGAGGTGCATAGGGTGACAGTAAAAAAAGGTGCAGAAAGAGTGGCACCAACACCCTCTTTCTGACATTCTGCAACCCTGTGCTGCCTCCGGTCATCAAAGTCGGCTACCTGAACGTCCGGGTTCAGTTATATGTTCCGTCCCCGTTGAGGTGTTTCAGATGCCAGAAATTTGGCCATGTCAGAGACCGCTGTTCTGGGCAGGAGGTGTGCGGTGTTTGCTGCAAGGCAACCCCTGATGGGCCGTGTAAAGACCCGGCACATTGTGCTAACTGCAGTGGCGACCATCCCTCCTCTTCACGAAACTGCCCTCTTTGGATTCAGGAATCCACTATACAACGCATCAAAACAGAAAAGAAAATCTCCTTTTTTGAGGCCCGCAAACAGGTTGTTGGTAGTCAGACGCCAACAGCTTCTTCATATGCTTCGGCCGTAAAGACAGTTCCCACTCGGTCTGTCTGCTGCCAGACTGATGAATTTATTTTTTCAAAAACACTGCAAGGAAGAATTGTAAACTCTGGTGGAAGCAGGTCCACCACCCCCCAACCCAAAGTGAATGCCCCTGGTGGAGGCAAAAAATCCGCCACCCCTCAGACTGCCCAGCAGTCTACAACATCTGCTGCTGGGCAGATTAAAAAACCAGCTCTCCCGCCTTGAACTCCTCTGTACAGTGCCCGTGCGGGCAAGGGTGTTCAACCCAGTGTGGAGATGGTGGAGATGAGGAAGAAACCTCCACCGTCTCCCAAATCCAGACCTTCACCTGTTGGCAAGTCTGCCAGCAGGTCTGAAGATGCAAACAGTCCGGTACAACTCTCAAATAAATTTACACCATTAGAAGCAGACGTTGATGAGGAGATGACCTGATCTCTCTCCTTTTCGCCCTCTGCACCATGGATAGTACAGTATTCCATTGGAATATCCGTGGAATAAATTCCAACTTCGAGGAGCTGCAGCTTCTGTGTCAATCTATCAAACCTTCCGTCGTGGCTCTTCAGGAAACTCAAATTCAAAGCCAGAAGACCTTCACTCTTTCTGGCTTTAATATTCTTTTTAAACCTGCACAACCATCCACGTTGGGACTGTCGGGCGGTGTTGCCCTTCTCATACATAAAACTCTGCTGTATAGTCCCGTCGCTCTGACTACCTCCCTTCAGGCTGTAGCTGCGAGAGTCACTCTCCACAAGACTGTGACAATCTGTTCTCTTTATCTACCACCTTCTGTCCCGGTTTGTCGTCAGGACCTTGTCAGTCTGATAGGAGAACTTCCTCGACCTTTTTTGCTGTTGGGTGACTTTAACGGTCACAATCCTCTTTGGGGTAGTGTCAGTTTGCATAGCTGCCCACTGTCCCGGAGTACCCGTATTTCGTCCGGGTTTTGGTAAAAAGTCGGCACCTGTCCCGGGAATACTGTTTTTGATAGTGTGTCCCGGGAAATCAAATTTTGGCATCGATCATGCCTTTTTGCGCTGAAAACATTCAAAGCATCTTTGCTGTGAAGACCAAAACCACTATTTTTCCATCCATTTCTCTAAAACAGACTTTATAGCCAACAATACACCGAGTAAAACACGAAAGACGAACGAACATAACAGTAGCAGACAACATCTTGGCTTCGACAAACTCCTGCACTACGCATGCGCGAAGTCGTAACCTGTTCCTTCCTGGTTGCAAAATGGCGTCGAAACGTGCCGCGGAATCGCTACCTGGGCCTTCTAAACCCAAAAAAGGGAAGAGACAGCAACTTTTTATCCCCAAATATAAGGAGACATGGCCGTTCATGAGTCAAGGTAAACTCGACACGTTCGCTTTCTGTGGTATCTGCTCTTGTGATGTAGCGATAGGTTCAGGAGGCGGAGATGATATAAAACGACATGTGGCTACGGACAAACACAAGAAGAACAGTAAGATACGAGACAATGAGAAGGCTAATTTGAAGATGACATCGCCAACTGCGAGATCTGAAGAGTGCCAACTACAGGCACCATCACCCCCAGCAGTAGCTTGATAACAACAACAGCAATTTTTTTTTTTTTAACAGCAAAGACTTTAATATTATAATACTTTCAAACAGACAGAGACTGAAAATGTTCAGTAAAGATTGCTATTTTCAACCAGAAAGTGACTGTGTGCGATGCACTTGTAGGTGGATTACTTTAGTGCTGTTCAGGATCACAGCCTCATGCAAAGAAAGGGAAACTGTAGCAGAAATATATATGTGCCGCATCATGAAACGCTTATGGTGAGTACATGCATGTACCAAAGTTTGTGTTGTACAGTCGTTATTGTGATGTGTGTGTGTAAACGTCCGTTGTGTAATATCTGTTTTTCGAACGTTTTGGAATAATTAGAGTGCAGCTGGTCATAAGTTGTTTTGAGTCCTTGATGATTGTTACTGAGGTTCATTCCACTCAAGGTACTGGCAATGGATTGTGCCCTCATGGTATAGAGTGTTTCATGAGATGACGGAGGTTTGCGTCCTTTAACGATAAAAAACGTGTCCATATAAGAAGACTGTTTGACATATTAGATCAGCACTGATTCTCAGAGGTCTGCTTATTGAGGAAGTGTTCCTTTCGGATTTTGATTTTGTGTTTGTTCTGAACGACGGATCTGCAACTTACTCCACTCTTCAACAGGTTCACTTTCGTGTTAGATTTGTCGATTTGTGACCCCTCATGGTCTGGACTATGGTGGTCTGTCCATGCGATCTGCACGGAAGTGACATTGGCCTGTCCTTTTACAACCCGTTAATAACCGAAAACGTCTCTGTCTCTCAACATTAAATTATAAGAAAGAAACTGGGATCTATTTGCAACCACTAATTTAAGAAATTCCAGACACTGATTTTTTCAGAGTCCGGAACCAGCAGAATCTTGACTAACACTGTGATCAAAATGGCTAAAGCCTGTATTCCAGTGTCTTCCGACAAATCCAAATGCCAAAAACACCTGGTCGATTCAGACTGCCAACAAATTTCATAAAGTTCGAAAACGGCTCAGCGTCGGTATACCAACACCTTCGGGTCCCAAGCTCGAGCATCAGAAACTCGTGCGAAATCAAGACACTTTCAAATCAGTAAACGTCGGTCTTGGAGAAACTTCTGCTCCAGGCTGACATCGAAAACTTCCAAGAAAAAAGTGTGGAACATCATTAAGAAAATCAAAGTGAAGAACACCTGTCCCACTGTGAACCATCTCAAGTTTTCGGACTCTTTAATAACAGAGAAGAAAGCAGTTGCTAATCTGCTTGCTTCAACCATTGAAAAGAATTCCTCCTCTTCTAACAAATCGGCCAGTTTTGTCAAAAACAAAGCCCTTAAAGAAAAATCACCCTGCAACTTATCGTCAAACAACATGGAAGACTACAATCTTCCTTTCACGTTAAATGAACTGAAATCTGCCTTACTTTCTTGCAGCGATTCCTCTCCAGGTATAGATGAAATCCATTATCAACTGTTGAAACATCTTCCGCAAAAAGGTCTGAACATCCTGCTACATGTATACAACCATGTGTGGACTACTGGTTTCTTTACAACTTCTTGGCGAAAAGCCCTCATCATTCCCATTCCCAAACCTGGAAAAGATCTTTCTAACCCATCAAACTACCATCCCATAGCTTTGACCAGCTGTGTCCGTAAATTGATGGAGAAAATGGTCAATGCTAGACTCATGTGGAAACTGGAAACCGATGGCCTTTTGGCGAAAGAACAGTGTGGTTTCCGCAAACATCGGACTACAGTTGACCATTTGATTCGACTGGAATCTACACTTCGGAACGCCTTTCTGAACAAACAGCATGCAGTGGCAATTTTCTTTGACTTGGAGAAGGCCTACGATACCACCTGGAAGTCGGGGATACTTCATGATCTCCATGATCTGGGTTTTCGAGGTCATCTTCCGCTTTTCATACAAAATTTTTTGGCAGAACGACAGTTTCAGGTCCGGGTTGGCACCACTCTCTCTGATGTTCACGAGCAGGAGTTGGGTGTTCCACAGGGAGCATACTGTCTCCTGCCCTCTTTAGCATCAAGATCAACAACATTGTTAAATAAATCAGTTCAGCAGGGTTCAGACTGCTCATTGTTTGTGGATGATTTTGCTGTCTACGCAACTGGAAGCCTGTACCCGAGTATCCAGCGCAGGCTCCAGCTTTGTGTGGACAAAATTCATCAGTGGGCGGATGAAAACGGTTTCACCTTTTCTCCTACAAAGACACAGTGTATTCACTTCCATAATTTCCGTCAGTTTTTTCCAGATCCTGAAATTCAAGTCGGGAAATCTCCCATTCCAGCTGTCAAAGAGGCCAAATTTTTAGGAGTTATTTTCGACCAGAAACTGAACTTTCTCAGCCACATTAAAAACCTCAAAACTGCTTGCCAGAAAGCACTGAATATTCTGCGGGTCGTAGCGCACACTGACTGGGGCGCTGATAAGAAAACTTTGCTGCACCTCTACAGAGCCTTGGTCCGTTCCAAACTGGACTACGGTTGTGCTGTGTACGGCTCTGCAAGATCGTCTTACCTCAAACTCTTGGACCCTATCCACCATCAAGGGCTTCGTCTCTGTCTTGGAGCATTCCGCACTACCCCTGTGTACAGCCTGTACGCAGAGGCAGGTGAACCTTCACTGTCCAACCGCAGGCTGAAACTGTCTTTGAATTATTATATCAGACTGTTCTCGGAACCAGAAAACCCTGCCTATGACTGTGTCTTTGACCCTCCGTTCCAAAGTAAGTTTGAAAACAACCCTAAATGTATTCTGCCGTTTGGTCTTCGTATGCAGCCTCACGTGCGGAATGCAGGTCTAGACCTAGGAGTCGTGTCCGATTTTTCCAAGTTTCCGGATCAGCCTCCGTGGACCTTTTTCACACAGAGATTCGTTTCGATCTTGCAGCATTTCGCAAAGAGTCTACCAGCTCTCTGGCGTACAAGGCATTGTATGCTGACCTCTGTTCCAAATTCCCATCCTATCAAAAAGTTTTCACTGACAGTTCCAAGTCTGAAGATGGAGTGGCCTGTGCAGCCTATTGCCCTGGGGCTCCTTCTCAGATACTGTTGGAACATATACATTCAGATGCTTCTGTCTATTCTGCTGAACTTACTGCTCTGGTTCTGGCTTTGAAGATAATCTCACAATCTACGAAGAGGGACTTTCTGGTTCTGTCGGATTCGCTGTCAGCTTTGGAGGCCATAGCTGGCCGCAACCTTCAGCATCCAGAACTTTTACATTTCTTTGAACTTTTTAGCAAGTTGAAAGAGGATGGTTACAACATTACTCTTGCTTGGGTTCCTGGTCATGTTGGCATCGGCGGGAACGAAATGGTTGATCGTTTAGCCAAGAACGCCACAAGAGAGAAACTGTCCAACATTTATATCCTCTGCTCAGATGTGAAACCCAAAATTAACGATTATGTGAGAGACCTCTGGCAGGAGGATTGGAACACACAGATGAGTAACAAACTCTTTCAGATCCGTCCAAACCTTAAGGACTTCTTCCCATCTACGTCGGTGTGGTCGTAAAGAGGAAACGGTTCTGTGCCGGCTGCACACCGGCCATTCGTATTTTACCCATTCCTACCTTTTAAAGAGTGAAGAAGCTCCGTGGTGCATTCCATGTCATGTGCCACTCACAATGAAACATGTTCTTTTAGAGTGTTGGGACTTGCACGATGTGAGACACAGACATTTTACAGCGGAGTCCATGAAGATCCTGTTCAGGGATGTCCCGCCTGACGTGATCCTTGAGTTTTTGAGAGAGATTAACATTTTTCATCTGATTTAAGATTTTACGGAAGAAAGATTTTTAACGAAGTTTCTGGTGCGTTTCTAGACGATGTGATTTAAAGAGATGTGTGAAAGTTGGTTGGGTATTTTTTTTTTTTTTTTTCCAATGACTTGTGAGTTGATTTTAACGTGGTGACAGCCCTGATGTGGCCCTTTGCGGTCGGCTGGGTTATAAGCAACATTATCTTATCTTATCCTTACCTTACCATGTATGTGTGTGTGTGTATGTGTGTGTGTGCGTGTATTGTGGTGTGTGGTGTGTGTATGTGTGTGTGTGCTTATGTGTGTGTTGTGTGTGTGGTGTGTGTATGTGTGTGTGTGTATGTGTGTGCGTGTGTGCACATGAGTGTGTGTGTGTATGCTTTAATGTGGGTAAGAATTTGTTATCTTTCTCGGGGGGGTTGTTTGGCCATGACCCTTAAACACTTTCCTGATCTTTCAATTGTCAGATCGAAAAGAATGTCAACAGTGCTGATATTGGTTTGCTTTGGGTTTTTTTTCCCTGTGATCATAGACAATGAAAATGTTGTGAAACATACTAAGAATATCAGCCACAGACATCATTTCATCATCTGTGAATGGATGATGTTTTCCTTGTAATCACAGAACGAGAGTAAGGAGCTAGAAATGTTATTTCAGTTGTCATTCATCTCTGGTCTTTTTGTCCTTCCCAAGTCATTTTGTTTTGGATGATCCCTGTGTTATCAGTTCCTCATAGAATCTGTCCAACAGGTACCTTTGAAGAATGTGTACTTTAAGAGTAATTATGTAACATCTAGGACTGATGAAATCTTTTGGATGAAATGGCTTCTGTTTGATACACTCCATTTTGTATGTCCACAGCTCTGTGAGATAATCACAAAGTCATGAGCACTCAGTGTGTATTTGTCCGCTTACGGACTCTTCTTTAGGTATACATCTACATGGATGATACTGCATATTTTCTGAACCTTCTTCCAGCTGTTCTGGTTTCAAAATATGCTTTGGATATACATGTACTACCTCTGCCACATACATTGACTCTATTGTGGACCAATGAATGATTTTGTCACTGCAGTTGTCATTAGCTCACTCTTACATTTTAGAATTTACTCCACTCACACAAACGCACTCACACACTTCGTACACATGTATCAATGCAAGCACACACACACATGCATGCATGCTACACATATGGGCATACGCGAGTACACACACACACACACATACACACACACGCACGCACTCGCATGCATACTGTAAAGAAACTCTTCTGTACTCTCTTCTTGATCACACCACTCTTGATCCTCAGGTTGAATGCCCGTGAGAAAGGGGAGATGAGTCACACATTCAAACCTGTGGCAGCGGCGATGTTGGCATTGGAGTGGCAGGGAACCTTCACTGAGTTCCTCACCCAGCTGTCCATGGAAGGCGGAGACAGTAACAGTAACTGCTGTGTGGCTGGAGCAATTGCGGGGCTGCGCACAGGCTACAAACGCCTGCCGGCCGTGTGGCTACAAGGGTTGCGGGCCAAACAGTTAGCCTGGCTCAACGTGCGAATCAACCATTTGCTGGACATGATGGGCCTGCCATGAGCACTGCCATGGGACCCAGACTAACAGACAGTGTGGTGGAACGTCGCAAGCAGCCATTTTTCTGGAACTTGTTTGATCAAGGATTTGGATGTTCTGCGTGTGATAGAGACGGTCTGTGATGTTGTTTTACGGGGCTGCACCCCAGTCAACTGCTGATTCAAAAGCCTTGCCTCATGGGGCGGGGTCTGTTCTTTGTCCTTGCTGTCCTCCCAAGAACTTGTCTTTCCCGTGTGACATTCAGGACTGCCTGTGTGGAGGGCAAGGGTTAATCAAGAGATACAGCCAGGGTTTTTTTTTTTCTCTGTATGTTTGTGAGTGTATTGGTGGGAGTGTGTGGTATTATGTTTTCACCGTTTTATGAGTTTGGATGGATTATCTTTCTTAACAGAGAATCTGATGATGAGCAAATACCTACCAGGCATGGATCATTTTATTGATGTCAAGGTGTGCCCCACAGTGAATGAATAGCAATAGACAGCAGCATTGGTGAAAAGCAGGGTGGAAACCTACCCCCCCCCCCCCCCCCCCCCCCCCCCCCCCCCCCCCCCCCAAATTTGTGGAGCTCTTTGCAGCTCAGGGTTTTTTTAATGAAATAATATTTGAACCCTGAGAAGGCCTCCTGGACAGCAGAATTTGAACATAAAAGAAACCACACTCTGCACGCTCTATTGTTCTGCCGATGTGTGTGTCTGCACGATTGTTCTGATCGTTGTTTGTTGTATACACAAATCGGCTCCTACCTTTTGGATTGGCCTCTCAGGGAGCTCTGCAGAAATGAATGGCTCACTGTGTTGAGCATTATGTTTTCTCTGGCAGAAGTCACGCCTCCGTATGAGGTCTTGGATGTCAGAGTTCATGCTTGGCCACCCGGTGGATGAATTTGCTCTGTTCCTTCATTTCTGAATACCATGTGGCCATCATGGAGTCTCTGCAATATTTCTTTCTTCAAGGATTTGGGAATCACAATACAACTGCATGGATTTGGGAATCACAATACAACTATTTGGGAATCACAATACAACTGCAAGGATTTGGGAATCACAATACAACTGCCTCTGATGAGTAGTCCATTGATTTCACTGAGTTCACAGGTTATTGCATAAAGTTGATTTCACTGAGTTCACAGGCTATTGCATAGAGTTGATTTCACTGAGTTCACAGGCTATTGCATAGAGTTGATTTCACTGAGTTCACAGGCTATTGCATAGAGTTGATTTCACTGAGTTCACAGGCTATTGCATAAAGTTGATTTCACTGAGTTCACGGGCTATTCCATAGAGTTGATTTCACTGAGTTCACAGGCTATTGCATAGAGTTGATTTCACTGAGTTCACAGGCTATTGCATAGAGTTCTCTCCATTGATTTCACTGAGTTCACAGGCTATTGCATAGAGTAATCCATTGATTTCACTGAGTTCACAGGCAATTGCATAGAGTAGTCCATTGATTTCACTGAGTTCACAGGCTATTGCATAGAGTAGTCCATTACTTTCACTGAGTTCACAGGCTATTGCATAGAGTAGTCCATTGATTTCACTGAGTTCACAGGCTATTGCATAGAGTAGTCCATTTATTTCACTGAGTTCACAGGCTATTGCATAGAGTAGTCCATTGATATCACCAAATTCACAGGCTATTGCATAGAGTAGTCCATTGATTTCACTGAATTCACAGGCTATTGCATAGAGTAGTCCATTTATTTCACTGAATTCACAGGCTATTGCATAGAGTAGTCCATTGATTTCACTGAATTTACAGGCTATTGCATAGAGTAGACCATTGATTCCACTGAGTTCACAGGCTATTGCATAGAGTTCTCGCCATTGATTTCACAGGCTATTGCATAGAGTAATCCATTTATTTCACTGAGTTCACAGGCAATTGCATAGAGTTCTCTCCATTGATTTCACAGGCTATTGTATAGAGTTCTCTCCATTGATTTCACTGAGTTCACAGGCAATTGCATAGAGTTCTCTCCATTGATTTCACAGGCTATTGTATAGAGTTCTCTCCATTGATTTCACTGAGTTCACAGGCTATTGCATAGAGTTCTCTCCATTGATTTCACTGAGTTCACAGGCTATTGCATAGAGTAGTCCATTGATTTCACAGGCTATTGCATAGAGTTCTCTCCATTGATTTCACTGAGTTCACAGGCAATTGCATAGAGTTCTCTCCATTGATTTCACTGAGTTCACAGGCTATTGCATAGAGTAGTCCATTGATTTCACAGGCTATTGCATAGAGTTCTCTCCATTGATTTCACAGGCTATTGCATAGAGTTCTCTCCATTGATTTCACTGAGTTCACAGGCTATTGCATAGAGTTCTCTCCATTGATTTCACTGAGTTCACAGGCAATTGTATAGAGTTCTCTCAATTGATTTCACTGAGTTCACAGGCTATTGCATAGAGTAGTCCATTGATTTCACTGAGTTCACAGGCTATTGCATAGAGTTCTCTCCATTGATTTCACTGAGTTCACAGGCTATTGCATAGAGTTCTCTCCATTGATTTCACCGAGTTCACAGGCTATTGCATAGAGTTCTCTCCATTGATTTCACAGGCTATTGCACAGAGTTCTCTCCATTGATTTCACAGGCTATTGTATAGAGTTCTCTCCATTGATTTCACAGGCTATTGTATAGAGTTCTCTCCATTGATTTCACAGGCTATTGCATAGAGTTCTCTCCATTGATTTCACTGAGTTCACAGGCTATTGCATAGAGTTCTCTCCATTGATTTCACTGAGTTCACAGGCTATTGCATAGAGTTCTCTCCATTGATTTCACTGAGTTCACAGGCTATTGCATAGAGTTCTCTCCATTGATTTCACTGAGTTCACAGGCTATTGCATAGAGTTCTCACCATTGATTTCACTGAGTTCACAGGCAATTGCATAGAGTTCTCTTGCTTCACTTTTTGTGTCCTGGATAAACTTTGGCTGTTCAGTTTTTGTATTGTGAAGTATAGCAGCGATCGCTGGATCTTTGAGGCTCTCCTGTCGAATCTTTTCCAACTTCCAGTCAGTAGCGTTCCATGACATGCTTACAGTAGCAGTGTGAGCATCCACTTCTTGTTCAAAGTCATGATCTTCACACTCTGCTGGACTTCTTGACAGTGTGTCTGCAGCTATCATGTTTTGCCAGGTGTATATTCTGCGATGACATTATAGGGTAGCAGTCTCATCAACATCCTCTGACATCGTATTGGAGTGTTGTTCAAATCTTTGGTATTGATCAAAGGGATGAGTGGTCTGTGAGAAGCTTGGAAGAAGGTTGCCCGACAAGGTACCGTTCAGATTTTTTACAAGCCCAAACTGAAGCCAGAAGTTCTTTTTCAATCTGTGCATAGTTATGCTCAGTTTTTGTCAACAATCTGGAGTCCTCACTTGGATGGATAGTTCTCTTCTTCTCCGGTTCATCAAAGGTAAAGGACAAAAATGTCTGTTCAGCCTCTCTGCCCGTACTGCAGATCAGGCTGCTGACTTGAACACTGCCGTCTTCTTTGTTCAATTTGCTGGCTAAATGGAAACGTACAACCTCTGATGCCGTTTTCCCCATTCCTGTGGGTTACTGAAGTTAAAATTTTCCAGTGGTTTGAACGAAGGCATGATCCCACAGTTGCCACCATCTATTGTTCTGCCGACTTGTGTGTCCGCACAATCGTTCTGATCATTGTTTGTTGTACACATCAACGGTGTCTTGACAACACTGAGTCTTACGGTAAACAAGAGTTATTGTTCTGCACATTCTTGATCACCAGAGATCTACGAATCGACACATGCACAATTTCATGGAAAGTACCAAAAGGGTCTCTCTGAGGATTACACAGAACAGATATGCAGCAAAACCATTCCTGCATCAATGAAGATATAGAGGTGAATTTTTTTTTTCCCTGAGGCTTTTTTTCAGGTTTGCAGCTGTAGAACTTCAAACTGACTCCCTTCAGTGCAGAGTGAAAGTTGATGAAGATGCTGTGACTAAGGCTTCACCCCCTTCATGACCTTTTTGTCTGGTATCTTTTTGCCCCTGTCCATAACAGAATTACCTCCACACAAAACATTTTCTCCCTCAAAATAGGCATTTTGATTTTAAGGATATCTGAAGGTCCGTTTTGAGAGGTTCAATTTTGCAGGCTTTAAGAGACAGATGTACCAACAATCCAGGAAAACACGATGAAGGTTGGCCCTTTCCATTTTCAGGGTAACTTGCAGGCAGACAGGCAGGACTGAAAACCTATCCTGGTTTAGGGTGCTCATCATGTGTGTAGAATGAATAGGAGAAACCCCACTACTGATACCAACCTATGAAGAACAGAAATCTTAGACATTGCAGAAGCTGAGAAGATCAATGGTCTTTGACTGGAGATGTCAGGAACAGGGTGCACCATGTACAGACTGGAGATGTGATGTACAGGGAGTGCCATGTACAGACTGGAGATGTGACGTACAGGGTGCACCATGTACACACTGGAGATGTGACGTACAGGGTGCACCAGGTACAGACTGGAGATGTGACGTACAGGGTGTGCCATGTACAGACTGGAGATGTGACGTACAGGGTGCACCATGTACACACTGGAGATGTGACGTACAGGGTGCACCATGTACAGACTGGAGATGTGACATACAGGGTGCACCAGGTACAGACTGGAGATGTGACGTACAGGGTGCACCATGTACAGACTGGAGATGTGACGTACAGGGTGCACCATGTACAGACTGGAGATGTGACGTACAGGGTGCACCAGGTACAGACTGGAGATGTGACGTACAGGGTGTGCCATGTACAGACTGGAGATGTGACGTACAGGGAGTGCCATGTACACACTGGAGATGTGACGTACAGGGAGTGCCATGTACAGACTGGAGATGTGACGTACAGGGTGCACCAGGTACAGACTGGAGATGTGACGTACAGGGTGTGCCATGTACAGACTGGAGATGTGATGTACAGGGAGTGCCATGTACAGACTGGAGATGTGACGTACAGGGTGCACCATGTACACACTGGAGATGTGACGTACAGGGTGCACCATGTACAGACTGGAGATGTGACGTACAGGGTGCACCATGTACAGACTGAAGATGTGATGTACAGGGTGTGCCATGTACACACTGGAGATGTGACGTACAGGGAGTGCCATGTACACACTGGAGATATGATGTACAGGGTGTGCCATGTACAGACTGGAGATGTGACGTACAGGGTGCGCCATGTACAGACTGGAGATGTGACGTACAGGTTGTGCCATGTACAGACTGGAGATGTGACGTACAGGTTGTCATGTACAGACTGGAGATGTGTTTTAAATGTGTGGACAGCAGTCAGAGGTGACATATCTCAAGGCTGTAGGTAACGTCTGTGGAGACAGTGCAGTAGGCAGCAGAGCCAAAGAAGGCTGAATGACAGCATGGGGCACACTAAGGTGAAAGAATGCTCAGTGACAGCAAGGGGCACACTAAGGTGAAAGAATGCTCAGTGACAGCATGGGGCACACTAAGGTGAAAGAATGCTCAGTGACAGCAAGGGGCACACTAAGGTGAAAGAATGCTCAGTGACAGCATGGGGCACACTAAGGTGAAAGAATGCTCAGTGACAGCAAGGGGCACACTAAGGTGAAAGAATGCTCAGAGACAGTAAGGGGCACACTAAGGTGAAAGAATGCTCAGAGACAGCAAGGGGCACACTAAGGTGAAAGAATGCTCAGTGACAGCAAGGGGCACACTAAGGTGAAAGAATGCTCAGTGACAGCAAGGGGCACACTAAGGTGAAAGAATGCTCAGAGACAGCAAGGGGCACACTAAGGTGAAAGAATGCTCAGAGACAGCAAGGGGCACACTAAGGTGAAAGAATGCTCAGTGACAGCAAGGGGCACACTAAGGTGAAAGAATGCTCAGTGACAGCAAGGGGCACACTAAGGTGAAAGAATGCTCAGTGACAGCAAGGGGCACACTAAGGTGAAAGAATGCTCAGTGACAGCAAGGGGCACACTAAGGTGAAAGAATGCTCAGTGACAGCAAGGGGCACACTAAGGTGAAAGATGGCTCGGTGAATGCAAGGGGCACATTAAGGTGAATGACTTGTTCCTGTGATTTGCCTTTTGCTTGGCCACTACCAAGCCAATGATTCTGTCTGGCTTTGCATATGTTTTGTTTACAATTAAAAAAAATATATTTACTTAGCCGCTATCAAGCCAATGATTCTGTCTGGCTTTGCGCATGTTTTGTTTACTTTTTTTTTTTCACTTGGCCACTACCAAGCCAGTGATTCTGTCTGGCTTTGCGTATGTTTTGTTTACAATTTAAAAAAAAATTATTTACTTGGCCACTATCAAGCCAATGATTCTGTCTGGCTTTGCGCATGTTTTGTTTACTTTTTTTTCTCACTTGGCCACTACCAAGCCAGTGATTCTATAATTGCTTTTTTTTTTTTTTAACTTAGCCTCTGCCAAGCCAGTGATTCGGGCTGGCTTTGCACATTTTTTATTTGTAACCGCAGTTCTTTTTTTGTGAATGTTTTTTTTTTAATGTTTTATTGTTATTAAATATTATAGTGTCCAAGAGAGATTAACATTTTTCATCTGATTTAAGATTTTACGGCAGAAAGATTTTTAACAAAGTTTCTGGTGCGTTTGTAGACAATGTCATTTAACGAGATGTGTGAAAGTTGGGTTTTTTTTTTTTTTTAATAATTTTTTTTTTAATGACTGGTGAGTTGATTTTAACGTGGTGACAGCCCTGATGTGGCCCTTTGTGGTCGGCTGGGCTATAAGCAACATTACCTTATCTGTTGATGACTGGTGAGTTGATTTTAACGTGGTGACAGCCCTGATGTGGCCCTTTGCGGTCGGCTGGACTATAAGCAACATTATCTTATCTGTTGATGACTGGTGAGTTGATTTTAACGTGGTGACAGCCTGATGTGGCCCTTTGCGGTCGGCTGGACTATAAGCAACATTATCTTATCTGTTGATGACTGGTGAGTTGATTTTAACGTGGTGACAGCCCTGATGTGGCCCTTTGCGGTCGGCTGGACTATAAGCAACATTATCTTATCTTATCTAAGCATTTAAGGAAGAGTTTTGCTTCAGAGTGAGTATATAATCATGTGTGTGTGTGTTTGTCTCTGTGTTTTGGGTTATTATTTTTTTTCTCACCTTTCTTATTCAAATTGTTTTGTGATGAACATTGCTCAACTAAAGACAGTGTATTTGCTGACAGATGTTGGCAAAGAAATTCTTGAGAGTAGTCGTAGAAAAAAAAGCATGTATTTAGCATGTACTGGAAAAATGTTTGTAATGTATTTTCAACCAGTTTCATAGTTCCATATTTGAAGGTATTCAGTTGCAGTTGGGTTGGGGTTTTTTTCATGAAGAAACCTCATCCTCAATCATGACTGTTCTAAAAGGGACACATATCAGTAGCATTTTTTGAACTGGACCAAAAGGTTTTTCTTGTCGGTTAGGAAACTGGAAGATTTGAGGGTCCAATGGCAGTCAGGGTTTGGAAACTGGAAGATTTGAAGGTCTAATGGCAGTCAGGGTTTGGAAACTGGAAGATTTGAAGGTCTAATGGCAGTCAGGGTTAGGAAACTAAGATTTGAGGGTCCAACGGCAGTCAGGGTTTGGAAACTGGAAGATTTGAAGGTCTAATGGCAGTCAGGGTTAGGAAACTGGAAGATTTGAGGGTCCAATGGCAGTCAGGGTTTGGAAACTGTAAGATTTGAGGGTCCAACGGCAGTCAGGGTTAGGAAACTGTAAGATTTGAGGGTCCAACAGCAGCCAGGGTTTGGGGGAATAGCTGTGCTCATCCTCTATTGACCAGCAGCTAGACTTTACCTCTGCAGTTATTATGAAGGCATTGAAGGGGTGATCCAATTCTGAAAGCATTGAAAGGGTGAAACGATTCTGCAGTCATTGTGAAGGCATTGAATGGGTGATCCAATTCTGAAGGCATTGAAAGGGTTTAAACGATTCTGCAGTTATTGTGAAGGCATTGAATGGGTGATCCAATTCTGAAGGCATTGAAAGGGTTTAAATGATTCTGCAGTCATTGTGAAGGCATTGAATGGGTGATCCAATTCTGAAGGCATTGAAAGGGTTTAAATGATTCTGCAGTTATTGTGAAGGCATTGAATGGGTGATTCAATTCTGAAGGCATTGAAAGGGTTTAAATGATTCTGCAGTCATTGTGAAGGCATTGAATGGGTGATCCAATTCTGAAGGCATTGAAAGGGTTTAAATGATTCTGCAGTCATTGTGAAGGCATTGAAAGGGTTTAAATGATTCTGCAGTCATTGTGAAGGCATTGAATGGGTGATCCAATTCTGTTCTCAGGCCTTTCAGGTGAGGCATGGTACCTTGGAAAAATCATTGTAGTTATGATAAATGACTGATTTTGATTTGATAGCAGAATGGTTATGACAGTTATGAATGATCAAATCAGAATGTTGATAATGTTTTAGAATCATGTGGTGTGTGTGTGTGTGTGTGTGTGCGTGTGTGCGTGTGTGTGTGTGTGTGTGTTTTGAACAAACACAGGATGTGCAACATAATTCGTGTATATGAATTGATGTGTACGTAACTGTGATGATTGAACTTGAACTTGCATCTCATTTCTTGCATACAATTTTGACATAGTATCTACACAATTTTTTGATTATTACTGTCTACACAATTTTTAATAATTGCATCACTTTTCATTGTATGCAGACCACTTTCACTTGTTTTGTACCACTTTAACTGGTTGTCAATTGGAGGATAAGATGCTGCAAATATTATTTTAAGGGATATGCAATACACGTGAACAATATTAATTTTTATTATCAGTTTTTGACAGTGGATGGAGACATTGTCTTTGTTTCCACACAATGTGACTGTGAATGGAGACATTGTCTTTGTTTCCACACAATGTGACAGTGAATGGAGACACTCCCTTTGTTTCCACACAATGTGACAGTGAATGGAGACACTGTCTTTGTTTCCACACAATGTGACAGTAAATGGAGACACTGTCTTTGTTTCCCACACAATGTGACAGTGAATGGAGACACTCTTTGTTTCCACACAGTGTGACAGTGAATGGAGATATTGTCTTTGTTTCCACACAATGTGACAGTGAATGGAGACACTCTTTGTTTCCACACAGTGTGACAGTGAATGGAGATATTGTCTTTGTTTCCACACAATGTGACAGTGAATGGAGACACTGTCTTTGTTTCCACACAGTGTGACAGTGAATGGAGACACTCTTTGTTTCCACACAGTGTGACAGTGAATGGAGACACTCTTTGTTTCCACACAATGTGACAGTGAATGGAGACATTGTCTTTGTTTCCACACAGTGTGACAGTGAATGGAGACACTGTCTTTGTTTCCACACAGTGTGACAGTGAATGGAGACACTGTCTTTGTTTCCACACAATGTGACAGTGAATGGAGACATTGTCTTTGTTTCCACACAGTGTGACAGTGAATGGAGACATTGTCTTTGTTTCCACACAGTGTGACAGTGAATGGAGACACTGTCTTTGCTTCCACACAATGTGACAGTGAATGGAGACACTGTCTTTGTTTCCACACAATGTGACAGTGAATGGAGACATTGTCTTTGTTTCCACACAGTGTGACAGTGAATGGAGACATTGTCTTTGTTTCCACACATTGTGACAGTGAATGGAGACACTGTCTTTGTTTCCACACAATGTGACAGTGAATGGAGACACTGTCTTTGTTTCCACACAATGTGACAGTGAATGGAGACATTGTCTTTGTTTCCACACAGTGTGACAGTGAATGGAGACACTCTTTGTTTCCACACAATGTGACAGTGAATGGAGACACTGTCTTTGTTTCCACACAATGTGACAGTGAATGGAGACACTGTCTTTGTTTCCACACAATGTGACAGTGAATGGAGACATTGTCTTTGTTTCCACACAGTGTGACAGTGAATGGAGACATTGTCTTTGTTTCCACACAGTGTGACAGTGAATGGAGACACTGTCTTTGTTTCCACACAATGTGACATTGAATGGAGACACTCTTTGTTTCCACACAGTGTGACAGTGAATGGAGACATTGTCTTTGTTTCCACACAGTGTGACAGTGATTGGAGACACTGTCTTTGTTTCCACACAACGTGACAGTGAATTGAGACACTGTCTTTGTTTCCACACAATGTGACAGTGAATGGAGACACTCTTTCTTTCCACGCAGTGTGACGGTGAATGGAGACACTGTCTTTGTTTCCACACAGTGTGACAGTGAATGGAGACACTGTCTTTGTTTCCACACAATGTGACAGTGAATGGAGACACTGTCTTTGTCTCCACACAGTGTGACAGTGAATGGAGACATTGTCTTTGTTTCCACACATTGTGACAGTGAATGGAGACACTGTCTTTGTTTCCACACAATGTGACAGTGAATGGAGACACTGTCTTTGTTTCCACACAATGTGATAGTGAATGGAGACATTGTCTTTGTTTCCACACAGTGTGACAGTGAATGGAGACACTCTTTGTTTCCACACAATGTGACAGTGAATGGAGACACTGTCTTTGTTTCCACACAATGTGACAGTGAATGGAGACACTGTCTTTGTTTCCACACAATGTGACAGTGAATGGAGACATTGTCTTTGTTTCCACACAGTGTGACAGTGAATGGAGACATTGTCTTTGTTTCCACACAGTGTGACAGTGAATGGAGACACTGTCTTTGTTTCCACACAATGTGACATTGAATGGAGACACTCTTTGTTTCCACACAGTGTGACAGTGAATGGAGACATTGTCTTTGTTTCCACACAGTGTGACAGTGAATGGAGACACTGTCTTTGTTTCCACACAATGTGACAGTGAATTGAGACACTGTCTTTGTTTCCACACAATGTGACAGTGAATGGAGACACTCTTTCTTTCCACGCAGTGTGACAGTGAATGGAGACACTGTCTTTGTTTCCACACAGTGTGACAGTGAATGGAGACACTGTCTTTGTTTCCACACAGTGAGACAGTGAATGGAGACACTGTCTTTGTTTCCACACAGTGTGACAGTGAATGGAGACACTGTCTTTGTTTCCACACAGTGTGACAGTGAATGGAGACACTGTCTTTGTTTCCACACAGTGTGACAGTGAATGGAGACACTGTCTTTGTTTCCACACAATGTGACAGTGAATGGAGACACTGTCTTTGTTTCCACACAGTGTGACACAGTGAATGGAGACATTGTCTTTGTTTCCATGCAGTGTGACAGTGAATGGAGACACTGTCTTTGTTTCCACACAGCGTGAGAGTGAATGGAGACATTGTCTTTGTTTCCACACAATGTGACAGTGAATGGAGACACTCTTTGTTTCCACACAATGTGACAGTGAATAGAGACACTGTCTTTGTTTCCACACAGTGTGACAGTGAATGGAGACACTCTTTGTTTCCACACAATGTGACAGTGAATGGAGACACTGTCTTTGTTTCCACACAAATGTGACAGTGAATGGAGACACTCTTTGTTTCCACACAGTGTGACAGTGAATGGAGACACTCTTTGTTTCCACACAATGTGACAGTGAATGGAGACATTGTCTTTGTTTCCACACAGTGTGACAGTGAATGGAGACACTCTTTGTTTCCACACAGTGTGACAGTGAATGGAGACACCCTTTGTTTCCACACAGTGTGACAGTGAATGGAGACACTGTCTTTGTTTCCACACAATGTGACAGTAAATGGAGACACTCTTTGTTTCCACACAGTGTGAGAGTGAATGGAGACATTGTCTTTGTTTCCACACAATGTGACAGTGGATGGAGTCACTCTCTTTGTTTCCACACAGTGTGACAGTGAATGGAGACACTGTCTTTGTTTCCACACAGTGTGAGAGTGAATGGAGACATTGTCTTTGTTTCCACACAATGTGACAGTGGATGGAGACACTGTCTTTGTTTCCACACAGTGACAGTGAATGGAGACACTGTCTTTGTTTCCACACAGTGTGACAGTGAATGGAGACATTGTCTTTGTTTCCACACAGTGACAGTGAACAAGGGGGAAAGCTGGGAATCCTGAAAATAAGGAAAATGTATGCCGGGGGTCCAGGGGGCCGCAGAGGCCCCCTGGCGGGGTCAAGGGGCAGCGCCCCCTTGTGGGGGTTCAGGGGGTGCAAAGCTGAAGCAAATTTTAAAATTGTACTACCATTTGGAGCAATTTCATGCTATTTCCAGCTAAAAAATACCAATAATATGAGTACCAATTATTTTAGGTAAAAGGTTAACTTCACTTGACCATACAGTAAGTCTTAAGATTTCCATATTTCCATAATTTCAATACTGCATTATTAACACAAATAAACCCTTACACTCGAGTCAACAGTCTCACACACACACACACTGATCCAACATGGATGACATAACCAATATTCACTTAAATTTTAATCCCCACACAGCCTATAAATGTGATTCCACAGAGTTGACTGATTAATTTGATTTCTCTGTAGAATAAAATTTACAAGATGTATAAGGATTGAGACATGTGAATCACTTTCTCCTCCCTTTTCATGCTCATACAAAACTTTAGCAATATACAAATAACCTTTCTATTAGTATTACCAAATCATTTATTCATAAAAATATGACAAAATTAATATTAAAAAAATTAAAAATTAATGATTTACATGCTATGAGTTCATGCACAAATGATCACTTGAGATATATCTCCACATAAAACTAGACATCTACAGTATATGATTATAGAACACACCAAGATCCAACTCTTTAGAGTACAGTTTCTTAACTAAAAGCATACATCAATGACAGTAACAAAAGTAGCTTGATTTTTAATACAGGTTCACATACAGTACAAATTATAATTATAACTTGTACCTGAGCAGATACAGCATTTGTGACCTGTGAAGGTTTGGCTACTTGTCCATTCATTCCAATCTCAGACTCAGAGCTTGAACTTTAACTTGAATAAAAGTCATAATAAAAAAAAAGTCTCAGAGCTAGAACTTTAACTTAAATGAAAGTCAAAATACAGAATAATTAATCAAGAAATGCATCAATTAATAAAGATGCTTTGTGGGCTTAGCTGACAAACATCATGAATAATAAAGCATCTGCACAACATTATTCAGTTTTGCTACGTTTTTTGGAAAAGAAACTTCTTATATCAGACTCTTTTGTGACTGATTTCTTTTACAGATTCCTTTTCTCTCAAGGTTGACCTTAGGTACCTGCTTCGGCAGACAAACCATAAAGTGGTTTGGTCCCCATCCTGTCTCAGGGACACGAGGGAGACACTTCCCATGAATATTGGACCACATTATGCCAGGGGTTTCAGAGACTTTGTCTTTTTCAAGTGCAACATCCCGAGGATATACATGGGAATTGAGATGGGGATGCTTGGAATGGTCCAAAAGCAGCCTTTTTCCAGTGCTGCTGTATTTGATAACCTTCCCGCACGCGACGCAAAAACACTTCCGGGCCTTTCCGTTTTCCGACACCACACACGATGTTCCTCCCCTTTGCCGATTTCGCCGTCTTTGTTTGGGCCTCTCTCGTCCAGCCAATTCCACCTCCATTTGTTTTTTACGCCGCTATTCACTTCACTGGCTCGCTTGTCGCCTTCATTTATGTAAGGCATCGCGATTTTTCCGCGAAAGCATCCAACACATAGAAGAAACAGGCGAAGGAACACGTGTGGTGGTCACAGGCACTGGCGAAAACAAAACGGAAACCAACTTCCGGTCGGTCGATCGGATAATACGGAACGGCGCGAAGTCGAAACTTTGATTCGGTAGTGGAGTTGCTGGTCGGAAAACGGAACGGAATAAAAATTTTTTTCGAAATTAAGGAAATTCCGATTTGTAAATTTCCAAAATAAGGATTTTCCGATTTCCGAGCGGTAACTTTCCCCCCTGCAGTGAATGGAGACACTCTTTGTTTCCACACAATGTGACAGTGAATAGAGACACTGTCTTTGTTTCCACACAGTGTGACAGTGAATGGAGACTCTTTGTTTCCACACAATGTGAAGTGAATGGAGACACTGTCTTTGTTTCCACACAATGTGACAGTGAATGGAGACACTCTTTGTTTCCACACAGTGACAGTGAATGGAGACACTTTGTTTCCACACAGTGTGAGAGTGAATGTAGACACTCTTTGTTTCCACACATGTGACAGTGAATGGAGACATTGTCTTTGTTTCCACACAGTGTGACAGTGAATGGAGACACTCTCTTTGTTTCCACACAGTGTGACAGTGAATGGAGACACTCTTTGTTTCCACACAGTGTGAGAGTGAATGGAACATTGTCTTTGTTTCCACACAATGTGACAGTGGATGGAGTCACTCTCTTTGTTTCCACACAGTGTGACAGTGAATGGAGACATTGTCTTTGTTTCCACACAATGTGACAGTGGATGGAGTCACTCTCTTTGTTTCCACACAGTGTGACAGTGAATGGAGACATTGTCTTTGTTTCCACACAGTGTGACAGTGAATGGAGACACTGTCTTTGTTTCCACACAATGTGACAGTGAATTGAGACACTGTCTCTTGTTTCCACACAGTGTGACAGTGAATGGAGACACTCTCTTTGTTTCCACACAGTGTGACAGTGAATGGAGACACCTTTGTTTCCACACAGTGTGACAGTGAATGGAGACACTGTCTTTGTTTCCACACAATGTGACAGTAAATGGAGACACTCTTTGTTTCCACACAGTGTGAGAGTGAATGGAGACATTGTCTTTGTTTCCACACAATGTGACAGTGGATTGAGTCACTCTCTTTGTTTCCACACAGTGTGACAGTGAATGGAGACACTGTCTTTGTTTCCACACAGTGTGAGAGTGAATGGAGACATTGTCTTTGTTTCCACACAATGTGACAGTGGATGGAGACACTGTCTTTGTTTCCACACAGTGACAGTGAATGGAGACACTGTCTTTGTTTCCACACAGTGTGACAGTGAATGGAGACATTGTCTTTGTTTCCACACAGTGACAGTGAATGGAGACACTCTTTGTTTCCACACAATGTGACAGTGAATAGAGACACTGTCTTTGTTTCCACACAGTGTGACAGTGAATGGAGACTTTGTTTCCACACAATGTGACAGTGAATGGAGACACTGTCTTTGTTTCCACACATGTGACAGTGAATGTAGACACTCTTTGTTTCCACACAATGTGACAGTGAATGGAGACATGTCTTTGTTTCCACACAGTGTGACAGTGAATGGAGACACTCTTTGTTTCCACACAGTGTGACAGTGAATGGAGACACTCTTTGTTTCCACACAGTGTGAGAGTGAATGGAAACATTGTCTTTGTTTCCACACAATGTGACAGTGGATGGAGTCACTCTCTTGTTTCCACACAGTGTGACAGTGAATGGAGACATTGTCTTTGTTTCCACACAATGTGACAGTGGATGGAGTCACTCTTTGTTTCCACACAGTGTGACGGTGAATGGAGACATTGTCTTTGTTTCCACACAGTGTGACAGTGAATGGAGACACTGTCTTTGTTTCCACACAATGTGACAGTGAATTGAGACACTGTCTTTGTTTCCACACAGTGTGACAGTGAATGGAGACACTCTCTTTGTTTCCACACAGTGTGACAGTGAATGGAGACACCCTTTGTTTCCACACAGTGTGACAGTGAATGGAGACACTGTCTTTGTTTCCACACAATGTGACAGTAAATGGAGACACTCTTTGTTTCCACACAGTGTGAGAGTGAATGGAGACATTGTCTTTGTTTCCACACAATGTGACAGTGGATTGAGTCACTCTCTTTGTTTCCACACATGTGACAGTGAATGGAGACACTGTCTTTGTTTCCACACAGTGTGAGAGTGAATGGAGACATTGTCTTTGTTTCCACACAATGTGACAGTGGATGGAGACACTGTCTTTGTTTCCACACAGTGACAGTGAATGGAGACACTGTCTTTGTTTCCACACAGTGTGACAGTGAATGGAGACATTGTCTTTGTTTCCACACAGTGACAGTGAATGGAGACACTCTTTGTTTCCACACAATGTGACAGTGAATAGAGACACTGTCTTTGTTTCCACACAGTGTGACAGTGAATGGAGACTTTGTTTCCACACAATGTGACAGTGAATGGAGACACTGTCTTTGTTTCCACACAATGTGACAGTGAATGGAGACACTCTTTGTTTCCACACAGTGACAGTGAATGGAGACTCTTTGTTTCCACACAGTGTGAGAGTGAATGTAGACACTCTTTGTTTCCACACAATGTGACAGTGAATGGAGACATTGTCTTTGTTTCCACACAGTGTGACAGTGAATGGAGACTCTCTTTGTTTCCACACAGTGTGACAGTGAATGGAGACACTCTTTGTTTCCACACAGTGTGAGAGTGAATGGAGACATTGTCTTTGTTTCCACACAATGTGACAGTGGATGGAGTCACTCTTTGTTTCCACACAGTGTGACAGTGAATGGAGACATTGTCTTTGTTTCCACACAATGTGACAGTGGATGGAGTCACTTTGTTTCCACACAGTGTGACAGTGAATGGAGACATTGTCTTTGTTTCCACACAGTGTGACAGTGAAGGGAGACACTGTCTTTGTTTCCACACAGTGTGACAGTGAATGGGGAGACAGTCTGTTTCCACACAGTGTGACAGTGAATGGAGACACTGCCTTTGTTTCCACACAATGTGACAGTGAATGGAGACATTGTCTTTGTTTCCACACAGTGTGAGAGTGAATGGAGACAGTCTTTGTTTCCACACAGTGTGACAGTGAATGGAGACATTGTCTTTGTTTCCACACAGTGTGAGAGTGAATGGAGACAGTCTTTGTTTCCACACAATGTGACAGTGAATGGAGACATTGTCTTTGTTTCCACACAGTGTGAGAGTGAATGGAGACAGTCTTTGTTTCCACACAATGTGACAGTGAATGGAGACATTGTCTTTGTTTCCACACAGTGTGAGTGAATGGAGACAGTCTTTGTTTCCACACAATGTGACAGTGAATGGAGACACTGTTTCCACACAGTGTGACAGTGAATGGAGACATTGTCTTTGTTTCCACACAATGTGACAGTGAATGGAGACACTGTCTTTTTTTCCACACAGTGTGACAGTGAATGGAGACATTGTCTTTGTTTTCACACAGTGTGACAGTGAATGGAGACACTGTCTTTGTTTCCACACTGTGACAGTGAATGGAGACATTGTCTTTGTTTCCACACAGTGTGACAGTGAATGGAGACATTGTCTTTGTTTCCACACAGTGTGACAGTGAATGGAAACACTCTTTGTTTCCACACAGTGTGACAGTGAATGGAGACACTGTCTTTGTTTCCACACAGTGTAACAGTGAATGGAGACGCTGTCTTTGTTTCCACACAGTGTGACAGTGAATGGAGACACTCTGTTTTTACACAGTGTGACAGTGAATGGAGACACTGTCTTTGTTTCCACACAGTGTGACGGTGAATACACTCAAAAACACACTAAAAAATCAGTCTGTGTCACACAGAAAGTAGACTATTTTTGTGTGAACGTTTGTGATGGCAACAGTTGATGGCAACAGTTGCCATTGTTTGGAACGTCCCCTGATTGTCCAAGAATGATCACTGTGTTCCTCTTTGTGCCCCGATTGTCCAAGAATGATCATTGTGTTCCTCTGTGCCCTGATTGTCTAAGAATGATCATTGTGTTCCTCTTGGTTAATAGCTGTGATGGACCATGTAAAACTTGTACTGATGAGGAAACGCAGAAATGGTGCTTCTCTCTTCAGATGTTCGCATTTTTAAATGAAGTTTGTGGTTCTTGAATGTTGCAGAGAATATATTTACAGTTCTTTGAACTGATGAGGGGGAATAGAAATAAAGCATACAAATCAGTGGTGTTTGCTATTTTATTTCATAGAGTGGGGAGGGTTGAAGGGCAGGTGGATGGTTTGGAAATGGGTGTTACATAGTAATTTTGACTCGAGCCTCTTGATAGGTACACAAGAAATATGCATATGCAAAAACTCCAAACATAAGTCTTAAGTAACAGTCACCTTGTTAGCGCTTGTGTCCACAGACCCCGCACAGACCGTACAGAAAAAGTGCGGTTGCGTTCAACACTATATTTTACTACTAGACTTGTCCACAGCAGCCAGTCCGCTACGGCCAGACTTTTTCCTGTTCCGCACAATCTGGGTGGCGTCAAGCATGCCAGACATTTTCTGGTCTGTACGGGCAGAAAAGGTCGTGATTTGCGTGCCGTCGTCACTGTACACACACATCCGGCCCTGGCCTACACATTCTTCAAATCTGTGCAGAATGAAGGATGCAAAGCTAATTGAATGTGTGCGAGCAAGACCAGCCCTTTACGATAAAAGACAAACGGTATACAAACAGAGATTTTACCCAGAGGCTGTGGGAACAAATTGCTTCAGAACTCAACGAGCAAGGTAGGCATTTTATCCTGATCTCATTGTATGAACAAAAACTTTGCAACACTGAATTTCTGATCTCCCGCTTCCCCCCCCCCCCCTCTCTCTCTCTCTGCCCCTGTCCCATCTCTCTCTCTCTCTTCTCTCTCTTCTCTCTCTCTCTCTCTCTCTCTCTCTGTTGCCTGTCTGTCTGAGGGTAATGCACACGATCCAACTATCTCTCTCTCTCTCTCTCTCTCTCTCTCTCTCTCTCTCTCTGTTGCCTGTCTGTCTGAGGGTAATGCACACGATCCAACTACATATTGTTCCAACAAGCTTCATTTCGCTACTTCAGAGGCACACCGGTTCATCTCCAAATGGCAGATTTGAGAAATGCCCACTTGAAGTTTTTAAACAATGGCAGAAGTCACACGAGTACTTCTATAGTCACATAACTCACAATGGTTCAAGTTCAAGTTGTAATGTATAAGTGCTGTTAGCAGCATCAAATAGTATTCAACGGAAAACATAAAAACACACATTTACAAAAAATAGTCATTCCTTGCTTGAAAACTGCCTCGCAGGGCTCTTCATAATTTGGAGCAAACCAGACTTCCAGTAGTAAGCCTGCTGTAGCGCGCACAGCTTTATTTTTCCGTCCCATTCGAGACATTTAGTTAAAGGGCCGAACAAACAAGGCTTACACATTTCTAATCCAACATTTTTGTTGTTGTAGTCCAAGCAGAGGCATATATCAAACTTGTGTACTAGTTAACTAGGGAAAATTAACTTCCCAGAAAGTGATGACGTCATTTTTGCACAATTGTGTGTGTGTGTTTTCATTGTTTGAATATCGCCTGACCACTTGTGTACAAGCTTTCATGCCGTATCTACATTATCTACAGGAAAATAAACCTAGTCGAGTTTGGTATTAAAAGAATTGTCGGGAATTTGCCTATTCAGTCATCTCAAAAGCACAGATATATTACATTTTTCACGACAACTATTAATTATCAAACTAACAGCCCCACTTGTAATGGCCGCTCAGCAATGCCGAACACATTGTTGCCAGACCGGCTTTACACAGATGGCATTCAGTTCGCCGAGTACAGCTCGGTTAGCTGGCTGGTGGGGAGCGGCCTGCAGAAAACATCCCTTTCCCTGACCTGCATTCATGGCTTGGCCTCTGCAGCTGTGGGTGAACTGTAAATTCCCCTTCCTCTCAAAACTAAGTGGCTTGCTCTGAACAGCTGTGAGCGCGCTCTTTATCTGACCGTCCTAGCCTCTCCCCTCCCACATGGCAGAGCAGGCCATAAATCAGTGTAATGAGGAAGGCAGACGTTTTCCCCCTCCTGCTGCCAGCATCTTTCACAGCAGGGAAGAGTAGCAGCCAAGTGTACAGAGGTAGCCTACCCTCCCTTCCTTTCCTTAACATATCCTCTTTCTCAGCACAGTTGGTTAAAGCCGGGTGTTCCGCTGTTGCTCCAAACACATAGGTAATCTTGCTCTGTGCCACAAGTGTTTTTTCGCTTTATCTCTGCTCTTATGCAACATCACATCACCAGGTTTGGAGCTCTTGATAAGACCATGAAAAGACGCACAATGCACCAAAAAACCCAAAACCCAAAATTTGGAGGTAATCTGGTGTGGCTCTAATGTAGCGATTTTGCCATGGCACACTTCCAGATGGGGATACAAAATAGTCACAGAAAGTGTTTCGAATGGCATTTGCTTCTTGGCTTGTTCTTGTCGATGCAATCACAATGTCATCTCTTGTCCAAGAGCTGTTCTTGTCGATGCAATCACAATGTCATCTCTTGTCCAAGAGCTGTTTTCACATTCTGGTGCTCTGTTAATGCGCTCAGGTTCCATCGCCAGTAGGAAATTGTGAAGAACACAGATTGCTTTAACGACTTCAATGGCTGTATCAGTGTTTGTCTCAATCGCTTTGAGTAAAATCCTCCATGTTAGATAAAATGCCAAATGCACATTCTACCTGTCTGCGAGCTCGCGAAAGACGATAATTGAAAACCCTCCGTTCAAATGTCAGGTTTCTTCGTGGAAAGGGTTTCATCAAATTGCGCAACAGCGGGAACGCTTCATCCGCCACAAACACAGGCGGGGTGAGTTGCTCCGTTCGTGGTAATCCTTGGGGTGCTGGCAAATGTAACTTTCCCTCAAGTACCAGTTTTCCAAAGTGACTTTCTCGGAATATACCACCGTCACTGCAACTACCATAGCTTCCAATGTCTATAACAAGAAATCTGCCATCCGCGTCTACTACCGCCAGAAGCACCACTGAGCAATAGCCTTTATAGTTCCAGTATGTTGCCCCTGACAGAGCCGGGTTTTTTTTTTAACCCTGATGTGTTTCCCATCGATGGCTCCTATGCAATTCGGAAAATTCCACTTTGAGTAGAAGCCATATGAAGAGGTCTTCCACAGCTCTGTTAGGTTCTGTCAAAAAGATTGGTTGCAGTATGTCCCACAAGACCTTGCAGGTAGATCTGACAATGCGTTGCACAGTGCTCACTCCTAGTCTGAAGGAAAATGCAAGACTCCGGAAAGAGTTCCCAGTTGCCAAGTATCTGTAAAAATGGAGAGAAACAAAAAAAGACCAAATTAGATTGCATAATAATTTGTCTAAACATCGTTTACACTGAAGCTAACAATGTTTCAACCATTTGTTTGTTTCAGCTGAACTAGTCAAGAAGAGATGGGCTTATCTCAGGGACTATTACAGAAAGCAAAAGAAGATTCATGGAACAACGAAGTCCGGGATGGCAGCTGAAAGGAAGAAAAAGTGACCACGTTTTGATGCTATGTCCTTTCTTGACACATTTATTGAGTGCTCACAGACATTCACAAATGTTGCTCTGCCAGCACCAAATGAAGCATCAAAAAGTGATGATGAAACTGCTTCGACACCCAGTCCTTGTCCAGAGGACAGTCAAGAGCAATTTGAACCTGACCTACAACCGACAACTGCTGCTGCAACTGAAGCAGAGAAAATAACCGTTCGGCCACCGCCACCAACAAAAAAGCGCAAGAAGAGAGACAGTAATGACTTTGACAGGAAAATTCTGAAAGCTTTGACGGAATCTGAAAAGGACAACGATCCAGATTGACATTTAAGTTTCTGGAAAGGACTTCAGCCAATGATGACCCAGCTGGACCCACTAGAAGCATCAAAATTCAAGCACGAGGTCCACGGCCTACTCATTAGCTATTTAGAAAGGGCCAAAGCAAAAAGTTCCCATGTTCCCACGTTTCACACATTTCACCCACCCAGACAGGGAACTCGTGTACAACCAAGTCCTACCCCCAGCAGTGTTGAAAGCTATGCCCAATATGGGGAGAGTAGACAAGGTGGCCAAAGTTGTCACCCATCGTATTTGGAAGACCAATACTACACTCAACTGTAAAACTACAAGTATGAGTTTCATTTTGTGAGAGTAGTTTTCATAAAGGTATTCTTTAAATAAAAGAATAGAATATCATACATTTTTAAATGTAATGTTCTTCTTGTTATTTGGCAGTTTAATGTCCTTTTATCACAACAAGATGATGTCAGGGACAAGGGAAGTGTACTTTTTACAACTACAAGTATGAGTTTCATTTGTGAGAGTAGTTTTCATAAAGGTATTCTTTAAATAAAAGAATAGAAAATTGATATGATTTTCAGTTGATGCTTTAACATTTGGATTTGATTTTTCAATAAAGACATTTTTGAAGATGGCTAGTTTCAAGAATGTAAATGAACTGATCTTACCTGAGTGTGACTACCAATCTTTCTCTTGGGGAAATTGATTTCCTCCAGTTTGTGTTTTGTTTCTGTAGCCCATTGGCACATAACCGCAGCAACGATTGAAATGTTGTTTGTCTCATTCGAAAGTATTCCAAACATTTCTCCTCGTCTGTTAATATTTGGGGCAGTAATTTGTAATTCTCCTAAAACTCCCCGATCTTTACAAATTGGGTGCACCCAAAAACGTCGTTTGGATGCTAGAGATCTTTTGTACCACCACCAGAGCAGAAAAATCTTGCGCTTCCTTGTCACCGCCATCTTGCAAAGCGGGCAGAACTATGCGGACCCTGTGGAGACGGGTAACCGCACTTTTCTGTCCATACCTTTTCTGGCCCGCAAAAAGTATGGTTTGTGCGGGGTCTGTGGACACAAAGCTTTAGTTTGTAGATAAATATGTTGTGTGTAGATAAATATGTTGTGTGCATTCAAACAAACAAAAGCTTGTACATCAAACACCATCAATGTATATCATTCTAACCTTCATTGTTTATCCTCAACTTTAGTATTTACAATCCTAGTTTCACGCCTCCTGATGCCTGTATTATGTATCATTTAACATTCCTATCATCTTACAGAAAGAAAAAAAAACAGGTTCAACAAACGCCTGTTGTGACATCTAAATATAACCATGGGACTCTTTACAGCTAGTATCACAGATGTTCTCCTCTTTAACATCAACACCCTAAACATGACCATACACATTCGACTACAAATACAATCCGATATTTAATAAGAACGTAAAGGAAATTCAATATGATAAAATTAAGCTAAAACATACAACAAGAAAAGGGAATAAAATAAATTATCAAAAATATACAACAAAACAAGTCTAGTGTAACAATAAAAAGAATACTTTACAAAAAATAAATTACCCGAAATATACAACAACAAAACAAGTCTAGTGTAACAAAAAAAAGAATACTTTACAAAAAAAAAAAATCAACTGTGAAGTAGGCAACAACACTCCGAACATTTGTTGAAAATATCAACACCTTGCATTTAAGGAAGCAAAGAGAAACGACCAGTGAAACAATGCAACCAGTATTAAAATCAATGCATAAGAGCGATTTCTCTACCACAGTTGGTGTGCACTTTAACAATGCATGACAAAATGATTTGAACATTTTCACAATCAAGCCTGCTATCCAGACATTTTCACACACAAGACTGCTATCTAGACATTTTCACACGCAAGACTGCTATCAGACGTTTTCACACACAAGACTGCTCTCTAGACATTTTCACACACAAGACTGCTATCTAGACATTTCACACACAAGACTGCTATCAGACATTTTCACACACAAGCCTGCTCTCTAGACATTTTCACACACAAGCCTGCTATCTAGACATTTTCACACACAAGACTATCAGACATTTTCACACACAAGCCTGCTCTCTAGACATTTTCACACACAAGCTGCTCTCGACATTTTCACACACAAGACTGCTCTCTAGACATTTTCACACACAAGCCTGCTATCTAGACATTTTCACACACAAGACTATCAGACATTTTGACACACAAGCCTGCTCTCAAGACATTTTCACACACAAGCCTGCTCTCTAGACATTTCACACACAAGACTGCTATCTAGACATTTTCACACACAAGCCTGCTATCTAGACATTTTCACACACAAGCCTGCTATCTAGACATTTTCACACACAAAGACTGCTATCTAGACATTTTCACACACAAGCCTGCTATCTAGACATTTTCACACACAAGCCTGCTATCTAGACATTTTCATACACAAGCCTGCTCTCAAGACATTTTCACACACAAGACTGCTCTCTAGACATTTTGACTTACAAGACTGCTATCAGACATTTTCACACACAAGCTGCTCTCTAGACATTTTCACACACAAGACTGCTATCAGACATTTTCACACACAAGCCTGCTCTCTAGACATTTTCACACACAAGACTGTTATCTAGACATTTTCACACACAAGACTGCTATCAGACATTTTCACACACAAGACTGCTATCAGACGTTTCACACACAAGACTGCTATCTAGACATTTTGACTTACAAGACTGCTCTCTAGGAATTTTCACACACAAGACTGCTAATCAGACATTTTCACACACAAGACTGCTATCTAGACATTTTGACACACAAGCCTGCTATCTAGACATTTTGACACACAAGCCTGCTCTCTACACATTTTGACACACAAGCCTGCTCTCTATACATTTTGACACACAAACTGCTCTCTAGACATTTTTACACACAAGACTGCTCTCTAGACATTTTGACACACAAGACTGCTCTCTAGACATTTTCACACACAAGACTGCAATCTAGACATTTTCACACACAGTTACAACGTTCATCTTCTACGTGATTTTCCTTACCTCACTGAGGAATTCCACTGAAATATATGACAATATTTTAAAAACGTCGTTTAAAAACCAAAACCTTGCCTACAAAAGCAAAGGCACAACTGGACTGTTTTCTACCTGATCGCAGCTCAAGGTTTGAATACAAATGATCATTTTAACAGCAGAAAAAAACAAAAACAAACAAGCAAACGAAAAAAATGTTGAAAATAGAACCATGCAAAAATTGTGCATTTTAATATATAAAAAGTGAAAGAAAAACAGGCTTTATCTGGTTGTTGGAAATTGGCCTCATGTACGAAAGGGTCATCTTCAAAGCAAATTTATCTGGAGTCTGTGATTCTTGTCTTGCAAGGGCATTCCCACTTGTTTACACTCTCTTTTCAACACTTTGTGTTAGTCCTTCCAGTGAGACAAGAAAACTAAATCGCAAAAATGCAACATGCATTTCACATAAGTTTAAAAAGACTCCAAGCATCTAAAAAGGGTTATCCCTGGCAAAAATTTTACAAAATGGAGGAAAAAAAATTAGTAGGGTAACACAAAACCATTTCTAGAAGAAAAAAAAAAGAAAAAAAAGCAGTTGGCAGCGTCCCCCAATACACGTCCCCAACAGAGGAGTGGACCAAGTTGGCATGGAGCAATCTTTTGGGATTTAGAACGCTGTCAGACACCATTCAACATTTCACTTCAATCAGTCACGGGTTTTACCCCTCTTAAGCACACAGAATTTAACATATAAAAGTGAAACAGTACGGGTTTTCATCCACACTGAGGCTCGTTCATTTAGACAAAATAATAATTCACTTATGGCATATCAGGGCAAACATGGGCAGTTATCAAACACACATTCAGCTAAAATCACATTTCCAACACTGCAGAAGTGTGTGCGCGCATGCGTGTGTGTGTACATAAATTCTGGGCTATCTGATGCTCAGGTCTGGGGTCAAATGAACAGATCTCAACTGTGCTCATTTCTGTACACACTGGTTATGATTCTATGTTTTTTTTATCTCCCCTTCTTGAACTGATACATAAATGAAAGATGAGCAATCAACGATTCTATATTCGTTCGAGTCCTCCCTTTTAGTCTCCTCTTTCCTGTGATTTTCAACCCCACTTCCCATCCACTTTTACTGATGTTTCAGCACTAAACTCTCAATCTTCCTTCGTAATTTTTAACCCAACTTCCCATCCACTTATACCGATGTTTCAGCACTAAACCTCAATCTTCCTTCTGTTATTTTCACCCCACTTCCCATCCCCCCCTAACCGATATTTCAGCACCAAACTCTCAATCTTCTTCTGTTATTTTCAACCCACTTCCCATCCACTTAT
Source organism: Conus ventricosus (assembly GCA_018398815.1). Classification (NCBI taxonomy): domain Eukaryota; kingdom Metazoa; phylum Mollusca; class Gastropoda; order Neogastropoda; family Conidae; genus Conus; species Conus ventricosus. Next base: position 100,403,735 of record CM031604.1, read on the forward strand.
CCATGTTTCAGCACTAACTTCATCTTCCTTCTGTATTGTTAACCCCACTTCCCATCCACTTATCCATGTTTCAGCACTAAACTCTCAATCTTCCTTCTGTTATTGTAACCCACTTCCCATCCACTTATACCAATGTTTCAGCACTAAACTCTCAATCTTCCTTCTGTTATTTTCAACCCCACTTCCCATCCACTTATACCATGTTTCAGCACTAAACTCTCAATCTTCCTTCTGTTATTTTCAACCCCACTTCCCATCCACTTATCCCAATGTTTCAGCACTAAACTCTCAATCTTCCTTCTGTTATTTTCAACCCCACTTCCCATCCACTTATCCGATGTTTCAGCACTAAACTCTCAATCTTCCTTCTGTTATTTTCAACCCCACTTCCCATCCACTTATACCAATGTTTCAGCACTAAACTCTCAATCTTCCTTCTGTTATTTAACCCCACTTCCCATCCACTTATACCAATGTTTCAGCACTAAACTCTCAATCTTCCTTCTGTTATTTTCAACCCTACTTCCCATCCACTTTATACCATGTTTCAGCACTAAACTCTCAATCTTCCTTCTGTTATTTTCAACCCCACTTCCCATCCACTTATACCATGTTTCAGCACTAAACTTCAATCTTCCTTCTGTTATTTTCAACCCCACTTCCCATCCACTTATACCATGTTTCAGCACTAAACTCTCAATCTTCCTTCTGTTATTTCAACCCCACTTCCCATCCACTTATACCATGTTTCAGCACTAAACTCTCAATCTTCCTTCTCTGTTATTTTCAACCCCACTTCCCATCCACTTATACCGATGTTTCAGCACTAAACTCTCAATCTTCCTTCTGTTATTTTCAACCCCACTTCCCATCCACTTATACCGATGTTTCAGCACTAAACTCTCAATCTTCCTTCTCCTGTTATTTTCAACCCCACTTCCCATCCACATATACCAATGTTTTCAGCACTAAACTCTCAATCTTCCTTCTGTTATTTTCAACCCCACTTCCCATCCACTTATACCATGTTTCAGCACTAAACTCTCAATCTTTCTTCTGTTATTTTCAACCCCACTTCCCATCCACTTATACCATGTTTCAGCATAAACTCTCAATCTTCCTTCTGTTATTTTCAACCCCACTTCCCATCCACTTATACCATGTTTCAGCACTAAACTCTCAATCTTCCTTCTGCTATTTTCAACCCCACTTCCCATCCACTTATACCAATGTTTCAGCACTAAACTCTCAATCTTCCTTCTGTTATTTTCAACCCCACTTCCCATCCACTTATACCGATGTTTCAGCACTAAACTCTCAATCTTCTTCTGTTATTTTCAACCCCACTTCCCATCCACTTATACCAATGTTTCAGCACTAAACTCTCAATCTTCCTTCTGTTATTAACCCCACTTCCCATCCACTTATACCAATGTTTCAGCACTAAACTCTCAATCTTCCTTCTCTGTTATTTTCAACCCCACTTCCCATCCACTTATACCAATGTTTCAGCACTAAACTCTCAATCTTCCTTCTGTTATGTTAACCCCACTTCCCATCCACTTATACCAATGTTTCAGCACTAAACTCTCAATCTTACCTCTCTGTTATTTTCAACCCCACTTCCCATCCACTTATACCATGTTTCAGCACTAAACTCTCAATCTTCCTTCTCCTGTTATTGTTAACCCCACTTCCCATCCACTTATACCATGTTTCAGCACTAAACTCTCAATCTTATTCTCCTGTTATTTTCAACCCACTTCCCATCCACTTATACCATGTTTCAGCACTAAACTCTCAATCTTCCTTCTGTTATTGTAACCCCACTTCCCATCCACTTATACCAATGTTTCAGCACTAAACTCTTAATCTTCCTTCTCCTGTTATTTTCAACCCCACTTCCATCCACTTACACCAATGTTTCAGCACTAAACTCTCAATCTTCCTTCTCCTGTTATTTTAACCCCACTTCCCATCCACTTATACCACTTATCATGTTTCAGCACTAAACTCTCAATCTTCCTTCTGTTATTTTCAACCCCACTTCCCATCCACTTATACTGATGTTTCAGCACTAAACTCTCAATCTTCCTTCTTCTGTTATTTTCAACCCCACTTCCCATCCACTTTACTGATGTTTCAGCCCTAAACTCTCAATCTTCCTTCTGTTATTTTCAACCCCACTTCCCATTCCACTTATACCCATGTTTCAGCACTAAACTCATCTTCCTTCTGTTATTTTCAACCCCACTTCCCATCCACTTATACTGATGTTTCAGCACTAAACTCTCAATCTTCCTTCTCCTGTTATTTTCAACCCCACTTCCCATCCACTTATACCCATGTTTCAGCACTAAACTCTCAATCTTCCTTCTGTTATTTTCAACCCCACTTCCCATCCACTTATGCCAATGTTTCAGCACTAAACTCTCAATCTTCCTTCTGTTATTGTAACCCCACTTCCATCCCATTACCACTTATACCAATGTTTCAGCACTAAACACTCAATCTTCCTTCTGTTATTTTCAACCCCACTTCCCATCCACTTATACTATGTTTCAGCACTAAACTCTCAATCTTCCTTCTGTTATTTTCAACCCCACTTCCCATCCACTATACCATGTTTCAGCACTAAACTCTCAATCTTCCTTCGGTTATTGTAACCCCACTTCCCATCCACTTATACCGATGTTTCAGCACTAAACTCTCAATCTTCCTTCTGTTATTTTCAACCCCACTTCCCATCCATTTATACAATGTTTCAGCACTAAACTCTCAATCTTCTCTTCTGTTATTTTCAACCCCACTTCCCATCCACTTATACCAGATGTTTCAGCACTAAACTCTCAATCTTCCTTCCTGTTTATTTCAACCCCACTTCCCATCCACTTATACCGATGTTTCAGCACTAAACTCTCAATCTTCCTTCTGTTATTGTCAACCCCACTTCCCATCCACTTTATACCGATGTTTCAGCACTAAACTCTCAATCTTCCTTCTGTTATTTTCAACCCCACTTCCCATCCACTTATACCATGTTTCAGCACTAAACTCTCAATCTTCCTTCAGTTATTTTCAACCCCACTTCCCATCCACTTATCCAATGTTTCAGCACTAAACTCTCAATCTTCCTTCTCCTGTTATTTTCAACCCCACTTCCCATCCACTTATACCAATGTTTCAGCACTAAACTCTCAATCTTCCTTTCTGTTATTTTCAACCCCACTTCCCATCCACTTATACCAATGTTTCAGCACTAAACTCTCATTCTTCCTTCTGTATTTTCAACCCCACTTCCCATCCACTTATCCAATGTTTCAGCACTAAACTCTCAATCTTCCTTCTGTTATTTAACCCCACTTCCCATCCACTTATGCCAATGTTTCAGCACTAAACTCTCAATCTTCCTTCTGTTATTGTACAACCCACTTCCCATCCACTTATACATTTTCAGCACTAAACCCTCAATCTTCCTTCTGTTATTTTCAACCCTACTTCCCATCCACTTATACCAATGTTTCAGCACTAAACCCTCAATCTTCCTTCTGTTATTGTAACCCCACTTCCCATCCACTTATACCAATGTTTCAGCACTAAACTCTCAATCTTCCTTCAGTTATTTTCAACCCCACTTCCCAACCACTTATACCAATGTTTCAGCACTAAACCCTCAATATTCCTTCTATTATTTTCAACCCCACTTCCCATCCACTTATACCAGCGTTTCAGCACTAACTCAATTATCATAAAACCGCCTCTCTTATATAAAGAAAGAAGTACAAAAAACAGAGACATTGGTAGATATGCTGGAAATTTACCAAAGCTTGAAGAAGCTGAATCCAAACAACTAGAGGGACAAATAACTAGACAAGAAGCTTCAGAAGCACTGAAAGGAATGCAGAATGACAAGAGTCCTGGTACTGATGGGATGACTGTAAATTTTTTCAAATTTTTCTGGAAAGACATAGGAGACTTTGTTGTTCGATCTTTAAATGAAGGTTTTATAAAAGGAGAGCTGTCCATTACTCAGAGAGAAGGAATCATTATTTGCCTACCAAAAGGAGAAAAGCCAAAAGAATATTTACAAAATTGGAGACCCATATCACTATTAAATGTGTCATACAAAATAGGATCAACATGCATAGCCAACCGAATAAAGTACACCCTACATAAATTGATAAAAGAAGATCAGACAGGCTTTATTCCAGGAAGGTATATAGGAGACAATTAAGAACAATATACGACATCATATATTACTTAGAAAAAAACAACCTTCCAGGTTTATTAGTGTCAATAGACTTCGAGAAAGCGTTCGATTCAATAAATTGGAAATACATGAATAAAGTCCTGAATGTTTTTGGTTTTGGCGATGATATATGTAAATGGATAACCACATTTTATAAAAATATAAAATCATATATCATGGTAAAAAGCACATGTATCTGGAAGCTTTGAAGTACAGAGAGGATGTCGTCAAGGAGATCCTATTTCACCCTACCTTTTTGTTTTGTGTTCAGAAATTCTAGCTCACAAAATAAGAGAAGATAAAAGTATAAAAGGTATTACAATCCATGACTCTACTTTTAAAATAAATCAATTCGCAGATGACACGTCATTTACACTGAACGGAGATAGGGAATCCTATGAAAATCTGTTCAGAACTCTTGAGGAGTTCGAAGAAATTGCAGGACTAAAATTTCATTATGGAAAAACTGTTAATGTGTGGCTAGGTCAAAAGAAATATTCAGAGAACAAATACTTAAAAAAAAAATATGAAATGGAATCCCCCCAAATATAAACTCTTAGGTATATGGTTCACAAATGACTTGTCAAAAATGACTGAAATTAATACAGCGGACAAATTAGTAGAAGTGAAAAATCTATTTAAAATTTGGTCCAAACGAATTTGTACACCCCTTGGTAGAATCGCTGTACTTAAGTCTCTCGTACTCTCAAAACTTATTTACTTATGGATTCTCCTCCCAAACCCTCCAGAAAAGATAATAACACAGCTACAAAACTTGTGTTTCAAATTTATATGGGATAATAAGCCAGATAAGATTAAAAGAAAATACTCGGTTCATCACACTGAAAATGGTGGCCTTGGTGTTCCTGAAATACAGGTGTTTGTACAGGCCTTAAAAATGACATGGATGAAAAAGATCCTCACAGGAACATCCAAATGGAAAAAAATACTGTTTACGGATTGCCCTGAGATAGAATCATTGGAACAGTGTGGGCCTTCGAGATTACTTAAGAATAATTGTAACAAATTTTGGAAGGATGTGTTCACAGCTTATGCAAATTTCTGTAAACACGTGTCTGTAAAAGAAGCACAAGAAGTATTAGCAGAACCTTTGTTTGATAACGATAAGTTTAAAATTGATAATAGTACATTTTTCTTTAGAAAATGGACACACAAAAGTATATTCCTAGTAAGAGATGTGGTTGATGAAAAGGGATGCTTTTTAAGTTATAAAGCTTTCAGCGAAAAGTATACTATTAGTGTAAATTATTTAGAACACATGAGTTGTGTTCAATCAGTTAAAAGCTTCCTTGCTGCAAATAATATCAAAATAAAAGATAGTGAATGCAATGAAAGAACAAATGCACAAAAAATAATAGCAAATGTTAAAAAAGGTTCAAAAACTTTCTATGATGTCTTGCTAGAGCCAATCATTATATATGATATAAATGCTTTTGCAAAGTGGGAGCAAATACTAAATATATATGTGGACTGGGAGAGAACACTAAAACAAATAAAACAAATAAAGGAAATCAGATTAAGGTGGTTTCAAATTAAATTGTGTTATAATATTTTAGTTAACAACAATATTTTGAAGAAAATGAGAATTACAAATTGTGACAAATGTACTTTTTGCAGAAAAGAGAAAGATTCAGCCAGACATTATTTATGGTTCTGTGAGGTTTCACAATGTTTTTGGAGGGACCTGGAGAAGATTTTAAGAGAGAAATGCGAACAATGTTTTAAGTTAAAATTCAACATAGAACTTGTTTTGTTTGGGAATGATGACCAAACAAAAATGGATGACACTTTTGATCGGATTAATCTATTAGCAAAATACTTTATTTACAAATGCAGGATAAATAAGATCAAACCAAATGTAATACACTTTCTGAAAGATTTGAAACACAATTATATAGTTGAGAAATACACCTTTTCAAAAGAAATGAAGCTTGCAGGTTTCTTTAAAAAGTGGTACCCTTATCAATGTATTCTTGATGATGTACAGTGATGGATAATTATGTAAGGATGTATGCTTGTATACAAACAGGTCACTCTGAGCTGCTGAGTGCAATTGTTTCATGATGCATTGTTTAAGGCTTAGTCTCACTCTGTACAATGATGTAATGTGTGTGTGTGTATGAGCGTGTGTATGTTCATATATGAATATGAGTATGTTCATGTGTACTTTATAATTATCTTTTGTTCCATTTTTCACAGTAGTAAGAAATATTCATGTATCATCAGTTTAATGTACGTATGAAAGTCCCTGCGCACTGTCCTCTTTCTGCGCATATGTACCTCCTCTGTTACTTGAATAAAATATATGGAAACTTGAAGGAAAAAGGGGAGAGAAAAAAAAAAAACCGCCTCCTTTTCCCTCTCTGACACCCTCTCAAAAAAAAAAAGAAATGAACAAAACTTATGAATTAAAATCACACACACACACACACACAGAAGAATTAGAAAAATAATCAGCAATTTTTCACAAGCTTATAATCATGAGCATAAAATCAGCAGGCCAATAAATTGTAAAACTGACCTCCAGGAAAAGAAAAAGATAAGCAGAAACAAAAAAAAATTTGCTTTGACATTTTCTCAGGTAAAATATATAATCCAAGTGTCTTAGAAACTACAATTTACATAGTGTTATCCTGCGATAAGGAATAGACCATGGCGCAGGGTACTTTGGATCCTGTGTGTGTGTGTGTGTCTGCGTGTGTGTGTCCACTAATTCTGTTTCACTGTGGTAATCATAATCTCATGACAGAAATTGGCAGACGATTTAGAATACCTCACAATGAATGATTATGTTGGGACTGCAGCCAGAATGACCTTAGAGATGAGTTTCATTTTGTAATGAAATGCACCAAATATAATGACATTACAATCAGTTTACACCAAGAAAATGTATATGTATAAAGTCCGTATGTCCCCTGACCAAGTCAATGAGCAGAGTCACTGCTCCAGGTCCGGGGATCCAGGAGGCTGCCTTAGGTCACCTGACCAAGTCAATGAACAGAGTCACTGCTCCAGGTCCAGGGGCATCCAGGAGGCTGCCTTAGGTCCCCTGACCAAGTCAACGAGCACAGTCGCTGCTCCAGGTCCGGGGGCATCCAGGAGGCTGCCTTAGGTCCCCTGACCAAGTCAATGAGCACAGTCACTGCTCCAGGTCCAGGGGCATCCAGGAGGCTGCCTTAGGTCACCTGACCAAGTCAATGAGCACAGTCGCTGCTCCAGGGCCAGGGGCAGAGTCCCCTAAAGCTGGAGGGTCTCTGAACCTTTGACAGTCACAGTCTGGAGGCAGCTTACTTTCCTTTTTATTTAACAACCCACAAGGCCACCATTATTACAAACTGACAATGTTGGAGAACTGAATTCAATGAGGTTCCACAAGGCCACCATTGTTACAAACTGACAATGTCAGACAACAACACAATGGACCTCACAACACAAGGCCACCATTATTACAAACTGACAATGTCAGACAACAACACAATGGACCTCACAACACAAGGTCACCATTATTACAAACTGACAATGTCAGACAACACCACAATGGACCTCACTGGACACAACAAGACCACCATTATTACAAACGACAATGTCAAACAACACCACAATGGACCTCACGACACAAGGCCACCATTATTACAAACTGACAATGTCGGACAACAACACAACGGACCTCACTGGACACAAGACCACCATTATTACAAACGACAATGTCAGACAACACAATGGACCTCACGACACAAGGCCACCAGTATTACAAACTGACAATGTCGGACAACAACACAACGGACCTCACTGGACACAACAAGACCACCACTGTTACAAACTGAATTCAATGAGGTTCCACAAGACCACCATTGTTACAAACTGACAATGTCAGACAACAGAATACAATGGACCTCACTGGATACAACAAGACCACCACTGTTACAAACTGAATTCAATGAGGTTCCACAAGACCACCATTGTTACAAACTGAATTCAATGAGGTTCCACAAGACCACCATTGTTACAAACTGACAATGTCAGACAACAGAATACAACGGACCTCACTGGACACAACAAGACCACCATTGTTACAAACTGACAATGTCAGACAACAGAATACAACGGACCTCACTGGATACAAGAAGACCACCATTGTTACAAACTGACAATGTCAGACAACAGAATACAACGGACCTCACTGGATACAACACGACCACCATTGTTACAAACTGACAATGTCAGACAACAGAATACAATGGACCTCACTGGACACAAGACCACCATTGTTGCAAACTGACAATGTCAGACAACAGAATACAATGGACCTCACTGGACACAAGACCACCATTGTTGCAAACTGACAATGTCAGACAACAGAATACAATGGACCTCACTGGACACAAGACCACCATTGTTGCAAACTGAAACTGACAATGTCAGACAACAGAATACAACAGAGTTCACTGGATACAACAAGACCACCATTGTTACAAACTGACAATGTCAGACAACAGAATACAATGGACCTCACTGGACACAAGACCACCATTGTTACAAACTGACAATGTCAGACAACAGAATACAACGGATCTCACTGGACGCCCGTCACTGGAGCACAAGACGTTGACGGCTGGACAAGTTAGTTCTTGTTGACCATGAGTAGTGTTTACCTGTCATGAAACAAAAGACGTTGATGGCTGGACAAGTTAGTTCTTGTTGACCATGAGTAGTGTTTACCTGTCATGAAACACAAGACGTTGACGGCTGGACAAGTTAGTTCTTGTTGACCATGAGTAGTGTTTACCTGTCATGAAACACAAGACGCTGAGGGCTGGACAAGTTAGTTCTTGTTGACCATGGTAGTGTTTACCTGTCATGAAACACAAGACACTGAGGGCTGGCCAAGTTAGTTCTTGTTGACCATGGGTAGCATTTACCTGTCATGAAACACAAGACGCTGAGGGCTGGTCAAGTTAGTTCTTGTTGACCATGGGTAGCGTTTACCCGAGGGCTGGTCAAGTTAGTTCTTGTTGACCATGGGTAGCGTTTACTTGTAATGGAACACAAAAATTTGGAAATGGCCAATTCTGATTCAAGAAACTGTGTTAACCAGAATGTTGTGCAACAACCTGACTTAGCTTTGGAATAAAGGAAAAATAAAGTTCATTATTCTTCATGGATATGGGGGAAGGCCAAATGGCTGAACTGAATGCAAGTACTAGCAGTATATAAGAATGGTTTCACTATCATATAACACTGATAACAGAATGGGCTTGTTTAAATTTTGAAATTGAAAAGGACAACTCCTACCGTCACACCCTTCTCAAAACCCGCTGCACAGAGCGACAGTGAGTCAGAGAGAGAAAGAGTACGTTTGTATATTGCCTTCTGCATATCTCTGATATTTTGCTTTTTTTTTCCCAGTGCAGTCACCCAGATGTGCTGGTTACACACGATGAAGTGAACAACACCGTCAACTGCTGCTGCTGTGGTCTTCCAGCACCCTGTGCCAAAAGCATCACTTGCCCATCAACAGCAGCATTGTCAGGGCTCTAAGTTTCCACCCATTCCCACTGTCGACTGTTTCCAATTATGGTGCACACAGCTCAATGAACAGAATCTGCATTGTAATTCTTGGCTGGCATATGGTTCACACAACAACTAAACATGGCGCCGAAGGTGGTTCAGTTTGGCAAAAACATGTATTGGTGCATGGACGGAGTGTTCAGGACATCTTTACCAAGCTGTTAAACGGAAAACAGCTGGCCCCGACCCAAGGTAATTTCCGGATCTCCTGAAAAATACCTAATTCAGGTTTCTGGCCATTCCCAACATGTGTTTCACCCATGCATTATGTCCCTTTATCTCATTATGGGGGCAAAAATTATGGAACCTGTGAAGTAGGCTACCATTGAAAGGTATTGTTTTTGTTCCTGTTTTGTTTCTGCCTGCTATTTTCAGTTTGCATGTGTGTTTGTGCAAGTGCCTTTGTATTCACCAAATTATCTCCACAATTGTATGAAATCAGACCCATGTTTTTTTGAACACCTCCATCACTTGAATGTCCACCTAATGTGACCTTTGTCGTAACAGCTTTTTGATGACCCCTTTAGACATGTAACAAAATTTTAGCATTTTCTTTGAGTGCATTACTGACTGTATGAAATCAGACCCACCTTGTATGGACCACCTCTACTATCTGAACATCCACTTCATCCTTTATGACTCATATCCCCTTACATTTTGACTAAATGTGCACATTTCCTCTGGTTCTCACTATTCATATAAGCTCCTCGGCAAAAGCATACTGTAGAAAGTTCAGGATAACACTTTCATGTTACTTGGAAAATTGATGACCACACAGCCACAGTCCCTGAGCGAGATCCAGATAAACCTGGCCAATAAACGTGTTGTGTGTGTGTGTGTGTGTGTGTGTGTGTGTGTGTGTGTGAGTGCGAGTGTGTGTGTGTGAGTGCGAATGTGTGAGTATGTGTGTGTGTGTGTGTGTGTGTGTGTGTGTGTGTGTGTGTGTGTGAGTGCGAGTGTGTGTGTGAGTGCGAGTGTGAGTGTGTGAGTATGTGTGTGTGTGTGTGTGTGTGTGTGTGTGTGTGTAAGCAGAGGAATGAAGGTTGAAATAACTCAAAATCTTTGCTACTAATTGTGTGTGTATGTGTGTGTGTGTGTGTGTGTGTGTGTGTGTGTGTGTGTGTGTGTGTGTGTGCGTGTGTGTGTGTGTGTAAGCAGAGGAATGAAGGGTTGAAATAACTCAAAATCTATGCTACTAATTCTCATCTAATTTCATAACGTTACTTATTGGATCTGTACCTGTAACTAATTTAGTTTTGAGATCTCCAATGTTAAAAAAAAAAAAGAGAAAGAAAAAAGGAAGACAAACATTGTTAAAATAAAAGCTAAAAGAAAATGATGAAAATGAAATGGCATTTAAGCTCGCTTAAGCTGACCATTCATTGACCTTAATTTCATTTATTATAAACTTACTATATTGAATGATCCTGCTTTCAATTCATTTCATGTTTCTTTTCATGACCTTATTTTCATTTATTATAAACTTACTATATTAAATGATCCTGCTTTCAATTCATTTCATGTTTCTTTTCAGTCAAAAAGTAAGCTCAAGAAAAGCCCCTGGTATTCACTGTCCTTGTAATTTATCACCACACGATAAATTTTGATAATGTTTGAAAAAAAGAAGATGCAGAAACCAGAAAGAAAGCCGCGTACCTCTTGATATGCAAGATATTTTTGAATAAATACATCAGCAGCGCCACCAACAAAGATATCACTCCTGAACAAACAAACAGAAATGATGGGGCAACCGCCATCCAATGAATTTGGTATGTCATGGAATATAATTCGTAAACAATTTCTGGTAACTTAAAAAATTTATAATAACATATGCGGTGTTCTTGGCTTGTGAGACAGTATCTAGTCATGCGTCTTTGGGGACATTCCTTTGCATACCTTTCAGAAGGTCAAACAAACCAGCATTGTTTATGAAACTAAAACATGTGGCATAAAATTTCATGATTTATGAAAAAACAACAACATACTTATCCATCGAATCCATATATGATGGAAACTGGCAAAATCAGTTTTCTGTTTTATCAATTTCACAAGAACCAGTTCATTTATATACACTTTATATACACATATGTCCAAGTCCAGGCCAACCTCAACGTGACTGGCAAAACAGCAGATCATAACCTGTATCAAAGTCCCATCACTGCCTTCATCAATTCAATGCAAATCATGCTATATAACCTGTATCAAAGTCCCATCACTGCCTTCATCGATTCAATGCAAATCAAAGTCCCATCACTGCCTTCATCGATTCAATGCAAATCAAAGTCCCATCACTGCCTTCATCGATTCAATGCAAATCATGCTATATAACCTGTATCAAAGTCCCATCACTGCCTTCATCAATTCAATGCAAATCAAAGTCCCATCACTGCCTTCATCGATTCAATGCAAATCAAAGTCCCATCACTGCCTGCATCGATTCAATGCAAATCATGCTACAAAACTTTTAACCCCCAAAACCCCCTGTTCTTAAATATGTGTATATGAAATACTTCTACATGCCATAAAACTGACATTTCGCTCTGTGACAGCAGTAATCAGAAGTAAATGAAAATACTATATGAAAGCCAGTCAAGATCAGATGAGCACACTGACGGCGCGCTTTTGTCAGCAAATTGCTCTTCAAAGAAAAATTATTCAACTTTTTCCCAAAAGTGCAAACCTAAGTGTGCGCTAGCGACTGCTCTGGTGCGAACAACGCGCACATATAGATGCACTGCTTAAGTGTTTGCTGCCTTCCACACACATGTACATGTGCATTCATACTTAAAAGAAAATTCTAGTTCCAAAAAGCGTACAGTGAAAGAGAAGTGATTTGTTCAGAACATTTTGGAATGTTCCTATGTGACACTCATGCCCTCATTTTTTAGGTCAGACCAAGTTCACAGTCCCTGTAGACTGAACCGTAGGCTACTGTGCCAGCAAAGTATGTGTATGTGTGTGTGTTCTGAGAGAGACAGATAGACAGACAGAGAGAGAGACAGATAGAGAGACAGACAGACAGACACAGAGAGAGACAGACAGATAGAGAGACAGACAGACAGAGAGAGAATGCACTGGTGAATGGCTGTGTGGGTTACTTCTAAGTGTGCTTGTGCTTCCTTTGCAATGCTGTACAGAATGAAATACTATTGCCAGTTTTTACACACACATTCTGAGTATGGAAATCCGCAGAGTGTGCTTGTTGTTATCATTCTGTGGCTGATGGAAACTAAAACTCTAGTTTATTGTTAGGTATGTACATGATAGAAAAACACTTGTGTGTATAAGCAATTGTAGTGGGGGTAAATCTGTGTTGAACGACTCATCAAAAGACTCATTTGCTGATTTCAGGGCCACATCTTGTGACATTTTGTTTACAATGGATAACAGCTCAAGACAGTTGTTCAGTCGTCTGATTCATGTCAGATTCAATATCTGGATCATGGCAAACCAAGGCCTTCTTCATTCTCTCTGCCAAGTTCTCACAGCCTTTGTTTCTCTTTCCAGGCTGTGTCTGTGTCCCTATTCCACCAAATGATTAGTTTGGCTGTAGTATTGTCACTTTTGCATGGCTGTGTCCGTGTCCCTACTCCACCAAATGATTAGTTTGGCTGTAGTATTGTCACTTTTGCACGGCTGTGTCTGTGTCCCTACTCCACCAAATGATTAGTTTGGCTGTAGTATTGTCACTTTTGCATGGCTGTGTCTGTGTCCCTATCCCACCAAATGATTAGTTTGGCTGTAGTATTGTCACTTTTGCATCTTCTACTCAGTAACTTTTCTATGATATTTCCTTCATTGTTGTTACATAATACATTGAAAAGGGTCCTTTTTTTTGTTTGTTTTGCTATTGATAGTTTCAGTAAATTGAATTAGACAGGGAAATGGTCACTTCCATGATGTAGAAGTGCTTCTGCACTCATGCCTGCCATTAATTTTGGTCCAATGAGTGCAAAGACAATGACACTGTCAGTGTCACCCTGCCTCCCTGTGTGTGTTCAAGATGATGTCGTCAGTGCGCTGAGAAGTACTCCAACCAACATCTCTTCCGCTGCAATTCCCTGAGGACCGATACCATATGATCCCACAATTTGACCATGCATTAAGATCTCCACATAGTGTAACAGAGTCTCCAAATTTATCTTGTCTTTCCTCCAGAAAGCTGTTTTTGATGTGTGTGGAGTACAAAGAGGCTCACTCCCCACTGGAGATGTTGAGCTATGCAAAAACTCGTGATTATCATTATTATTATTATTACTATCTCTAAATAAAATTATGGGTCTTAAGGAAGTGCATTTTACCAGACAATTAGTAAGAATTGTTTATGTTATGAGACAAGATGAAACCTAAATATCATGATAAAATCTGATTTTTCATTCTTTGCATCTACCATGATTAGACAATGTCTAGCTGGAATGTCAGATGCAAGAAGTGTGTGCTGTTGTAGTTTACATTGTTGCCACTACAGAGTATGATGTGTATTGTCTGATCTTAAATTACCATGCTTCAAATAATCAAAACTATACACTAAATTGAACATTCATTCAGACTTACAATATCTTAATTTTCTTTCAAGCAGAGACACAAAACAGATCACATACCAACCGATACATAGCATCACATTATTTTACATGTATCAAATTCACTGTACATGATCAAAAGATGGATGGAATGTTAGATTCCTCCCCCCCCCCCCCCCCCCCCCCACCACACCCCCGCCCCCCCCACCATAAGATTTGTTTCATATTCATGGCAAGAAAAAGAGAAAAAACATGATCTGATAATGAATACTTATTTTAAAAAACCAGAAACCTACATCAAACCATTGATCATGCAATAAACTATGTTCTCATTCTTATTGATTGATTAATGGCCAACGGACAAAACTGGACCATACGAGCGCTGTCACATTGGCCAAATTCAGAACATACATACATAGTGCAGTCATGAAAAAGAAAACACACACACATCTATATCATTCCAATTTACTGACCATCACCACCTCCTAACCTATCCCGCCCCATTCTCTAACACACACACTCCTCTCAAAAAGTTAAAAAATAAGTCAAGAATATCTTGATCCCTCCACCCTACGCCATTCCCCTGAAATCAGAAAATAAAAGGCTGTCTCATTCAGCATTTGGATACCTAGAATTACAAGGAGA
Source organism: Conus ventricosus (assembly GCA_018398815.1). Lineage (NCBI taxonomy): Eukaryota > Metazoa > Mollusca > Gastropoda > Neogastropoda > Conidae > Conus > Conus ventricosus. The sequence continues at coordinate 100,418,738 of CM031604.1, forward strand.
CATTTTATTAAATCTAAAATTCCTACACACAATTCAACAGTCACAATGTATGCTCATGCATACAAAATCATGCACAAACTTCATCAGTCACCTGTCAAACAGGACAGGTCTACAACAGCCAAAGGGGAATCAATCCCCTGTCAAACAGGACAGGTCTACAACAGCCAAAGGGGAATCAGGACAGGTCTACAAAGCCAAAGGGGAATCAGGACAGGTCTTTAACAGCCAAAGGGGAATCAATCCCCTGTCAAACAGGACAGGTCTACAACAGCCAAAGGGGAATCAGTCACCTGTCAAACAGGACAGGTCTACAACAGCCAAAGGGGAATCAATCCCCTGTCAAACAGGACAGGTCTACAACAGCCAAAGGGAATCAGTCACCTGTCAAACAGGACAGGTCTACAACAGCCAAAGGGGAATCAATCCCCTGTCAAACAGGACAGGTCTACAACAGCCAAAGGGGAATCAGTCACCTGTCAAACAGGACAGGTCTACAACAGCCAAAGGGGAATCAATCCCCTGTCAAACAGGACAGGTCTACAACAGCCAAAGGGGAATCAGTCACCTGTCAAACAGGACAGGTCTACAACAGCCAAAGGGAATCAGGACAGGTCTACAACAGCCAAAGGGGAATCAATCCCCTGTCAAACAGGACAGGTCTACAACAGCCAAAAGGGAATCAGGACAGGTCTACAACAGCCAAAGGGAATCAATCCCCTGTCAAACAGGACAGGTCTACAACAGCTACATGGGAAGATCAGTGGAGCCCCAATAGTCCTGGCGCTCCTTGGTGGGTGAAGAATGAAACCATTTTTTTGTCTGATCTCCAGATAAACACAAGGGCTGACATGTTTCTTTTTGAACATTTGTGTGTAGGCACACAAACAAAATGACATGTAGATACTGACATTAGAAATCGCATTTTCCCTGTCAGTGCTTGGCCGGTTATAGACGCAAGTTAATAATACCCAGCATGCTCCAGGAAACTGTCACAGGAGACTAAACAGCCAATCACTGCGGAAATCTGAGACTTCCATGACTGCCCACTGAAATGCCGTTGTCACTGTCAGTAACAACACTTCTCTGCCACAGCATGGGACCAGCATTGTAGGTGGCATCCCTGCACTCACTCTGACAGGGATGATAACTCTTGCCCTTAATTCTTAGGGCTGGACAAGTTCAGTGGCATGGTCATCCCAGGAGAGTGCCAACGCAGACAGGTGAGTGGATTTCAAAACTGAATAGCCCTGTCAGGACAAGTTCAGTGGCATGGTCATCCCAGGAGAGTGCCAACACAGACTGGTGAGTGGATTTTAAAACTGAATATGTCCTGTCAGGCAAGGCCAAAATTTGCTGTGTAGTCTGAGCACTTGGCGCTTTCATTTTAACCTGAAATGCTGTTGACTTGGTCATTCTCACTTTGTGCTCATGAAGCTGGCACAGTCTGAAGAACCCTGCACATTTCACCCGCACAGTTACTTTCAGATCGGCAGGTGCCCCTAGATGATGTCATTCTGTCAGCTCTTTTTCATCTGCAAGTTCAGTTGCAAGGTAATAGCCACATTTCTCACTTTGCCACATGTTTTCACTTCAGTTTAACAATATGAAAATGTTCTGACAATCTTTAATAAAAAAAAAAAAAGTTAAAAAATGGTAAGCATTTGGAAAGAGGATGAGAGGGAGATGAGGAGGGGGGTAGGGGTGGAGGGTATAATTGCAAGAAATAGGCCCAGAATGTTGTCAACTGCTTGGAAGAAACTGATTCCATCATCATGACAAATGCTAGCACTGTGCAGAGCACCAATGACGCTGCTTGACTGTGATTCCCTAGCTCCATGACAATTGTTAGCACAGTGCAGAGCACCAATGACACTGCTTGACTGTGATTCCCTAGCTCCTTTACCTCTTGCACTCATTCCATCATCATAACAATTGTTAGCACAGTGCAGAGCACCAATGACACTGCTTGACTGTGATTCCCTAGCTCCTTTACCTCTTGCACTCATTCCATCATCATGACAATTGTTAGCACAGTGCAGAGCACCAATGACACTGCTTGACTGTGATTCCCTAGCTCCTTTACCTCTTGCACTCATTCCATCATCATGACAATTGTTAGCACAGTGCAGAGCACCAATGACACTGCTTGACTGTGATTCCCTAGCTCCTTTACCTCTTGCACTCGGTCAGCTTTCCATTTTGATGCCTGCTATTCCTTGCATACAAAACAAACATCTTTCAAATCCAGCTAGAGTAAACTTTTGGGGCAGTGAACTTTTTCGTCTATTAACCAGTTGGCTAGTCAAAGAATTAAAACTTCTCCAGACTTGACAGTAAACTTTGTTTCACTTCAACCTTCATTGCTTCAATGCTACTGATTCTGATTCTGATCCAAGAACAGTTATGATGCAAGATTTTTCTCATTCTCACAAGTTGTTTCTTGAGATAGTATAATGTTAAGATGAACAGCAGCCCCTCACTCAAAACCTGGCCAGTCTCGTTCTCAGAGATGCTTTCATTGTCCCACACGGCAATCTTTGGACCAATGTGAAAACGAGCTGAGCTGAAGGAAAGATCATCGTGACTTTCTACTGACACATTCCTTCAGCCCAACTCACAGTCAGAAGTTTGTTTAGCTGAAGGAAAGATCATCGTGACTAAATTCTACTGACACATTCCTTCAGCACAACTCACAGTCAGAAGTTTGTTTAGCTGAAGGAAAGATCATCGTGACTTTCTACTGACACATTCCTTCAGCACAACTCACAGTCAGAAGTTTGTTTATCTGTGACTAATTCTGGATTCTTACTGCAACTCAGGACACTCAATGACATCAGTGCAGTCCATATCACATCTTTACACATAACAACCAAATTAATAAAATATTAGTCCTCTTAAAAACAAAAACAGCAATAAACAGACATACACATGTAGACAAAACAGACAACGGATGCAAATTATCTTATTTATAATCAAAACACACAGACACACACACAACCCCTTTCACACAGATGTCTTCACACTGAAATTAGGGCAGCACACCGATATTCCTGTAATACACATTCCATTGCACAGAACCAGAGCTACATATGACAGACATTCATCCCCCACTCTCTCCACACTACTTATAAGCACTGGTCATGTGTGCTTCACAGGACAGAAGTCAGTTACAGTAGACATCAAGGCATAGGTCCTAAAAGCATTGACAATCCTGTGCTCTAGCTATCAACCGTCCTAAAAGCATTGACAATCCTGTGCTCTAGCTATCAACCGGTGTAAAAAAAAGTCATGTTTTTTCACAGTGAAAAGCAAGGGGAGGCATGTGTGACATGGACGATTCCATCTGGATGGTCATTTCAGTTCATAATCTTTCTTTCTGTCCTCATTACACATTCAGAAACCGTCACCGGATTCATTTTGTCACTTAGCTTTCTGATCAAACTACTCTCATAAACATTGTTAACTACCTAACATATTTTGAATGTTAGTAATAGCGCACCACCAAAAATAACGTAGACAAACGAATCACAAGGCAAAACACAAAAGACAAAAGTGTTCTGTCTTGTGATTTGTTTGTCTTACTTTTTTCTGGCGGTGCACTTTGCAACTAGCTCTACCTGATAGATGTTTAACAATATAAACCAACACACAGGTCTCTTAATCAAGGGTGTGTTCAACAGTCTCATCGCTACTCCCAAACACTGCTGACTTACCGTTGTTACACAGACAGCACAATTTCCAGTTCAACACACAATGACACACAGCTGTTCAACACACAATGATACACTGTTCAACACACAATGACACACAGCTGTTCAACACACAATGATACACTGTTCAACACACAATGATACACTGTTCAACACACAATGATACACTGTTCAACACACAATGACAACAGCTGTTCAACACACAATGATACACTGTTCAACACACAATGACACACAGCTGTTCAACACATAATGATACACTGTTCAACACACAATGATACACTGTTCAACACACAATGACACACAGCTGTTCAACACATAATGATACACTGTTCAACACACAATGACACACAGCTGTTCAACACATAATGATACACTGTTCAACACACAATGATACACTGTTCAACACACAATGACACACAGCTGTTCAACACATAATGATACACTGTTCAAACACACATGATACACAGCTGTTCAACACATAATGATACACTGTTCAACACACAATGATACACTGTTCAACACACAATGACACACAGCTGTTCAACACATAATGATACACTGTTCAACACACAATGATACACTGTTCAACACACAATGACACACTGCTGTTCAACACACAATAATACACTGCTGTTCAACACACAATGACACACTGTTCAACACACAATGACACATGCTGTTCAACACACAATGATACACTGCTGTTCAACACACAATGACACACTGCTGTTCAACACACAATGACACACTGTTCAACACACAATGATACACTGTTCAACACACAATGACACACAGCTGTTCAACACATAATGATACACTGTTCAACACACAATGATACACTGTTCAACACACAATGACACACAGCTGTTCAACACATAATGATACACTGTTCAACACACAATGATACACTGTTCAACACACAATGACACACTGCTGTTCAACACACAATAATTTACACTGCTGTTCAACACACAATGAACACTGTTCAACACACAATGACACACTGCTGTTCAACACACAATAATACATGCTGTTCAACACACAATGAACACTGCTGTTCAACACACAATGACACACTGTTCAACCACAAATGATACACTGTTCAACACACAATGATACACTGTTCAACACACAATGACACACAGCTGTTCAACACATAATGATACACTGTTCAACACACAATGATACACTGTTCAACACACAATGACACCAGCTGTTCAACACATAATGATACACTGTTCAACACACAATGACACACTGTTCAACACACAATGACACACTGCTGTTCAACACACAATATACACTGCTGTTCAACACACAATGACACACTGTTCAACACACAATGACACAGCTGTTCAACACACAAATAATGTAACCACTGCTGTTCAACACACAATGACACACTGCTGTTCAACACACAATGAACACTGTTCAACACACAATGACACACTGCTGTTCAACACACAATGATACACTGTTCAACACACAATGCACACTGCTGTTCAACACACAATTGACCCGTTCAACACACAATAATACACTGTTCAACACACAATGAACACTGCTGTTCAACACACATCTGTTCAACACACAATGACACACTGCTGTTCAACACACAATGACACCTGTTCAACACACAATGATACACTGCTGTTCAACACACAATGATTACACTGTTCAACACACAATGACACACTGCTGTTCAACACCACACTGCTGTTCAACACACAATGACACACTGCTGTTCAACACACAATGACACACTGCTGTTCAACACACAATGACACACTGCTGTTCAACACACAATGATACATGCTGTTCAACACACAATGAACACTGCTGTTCAACACACAATGTATCACACATGCTGTTCAACACACAATGATACACTGCTGTTCAACACACAATGATACAATGCTGTTCAACACACAATGACACACTGTGTTCAACACACAATGACACACTGCTGTTCAACACACAATGATACAATGCTGTTCAACACACAATGATACACTGTTCAACACACAATGATACACTGCTGTTCAACACACAATGTACACTGCTGTTCAACACACAATGATACATCTGTTCAACACACAATGAAACATGCTGTTCAACACACAATGATACACTGCTGTTTCAACACACAATGATACACTGCTGTTCAACACACAATGAACACTGTTCAACGCACAATGAAAACCACTGTTTTCCCAACCCACACTGCTGTTAAAACACAATTATACACGCTGTTCAACACCAATGAAACTGCTGTTCAACCACAATGTCCACGTGTTTAAACACAATGATACACTGCTTTTTCAACACCAATCTACAGCTTTTTCAACGCAAAAATGCCACTGCTGCAGTGACAATCTACACTGCTTTCAACACACAATGCTACATGTGTTCAACACCAATGACCACTGGTTCAGTGCACAATACTACATGCGTTCAACACACAAGCAAACACTGCTTCAACACCAATGACACACTGCTTTCGTGCACAATACTAACTCCGTTCAAACACAATGCAAAACCTCTGTTCAACACACAATCTCACGGCGTCATGCAAAATGATCCCCTGCTGTTAAACACAAAATTAAACTGCTTTTCAAACACAATGATACATGCTTTTTCAACACACAATGATACACTGCGCTCCACAAAATACCACGGTTCAACACACAATGAACACTGGTTCACCAACAATGAACAGCTGTTCAAACCAATACTACACTCCTGACTCAGGCAATTAACTATGGGTGAGGGGGCAAACAACAAGAAGGAATTGCAACCCCCGTGGGAAGTTAACAAGCACCATAAATTTTTCATTCCCAAAATGTCCATTTTGCTGAGTGTTTTGGGTCTAATTTTACAGAAAAAATGCCTCCTTTTCCAAAAAATTTTTTTTAAAATTTTCCTTTCTTTTAAAGAAAAAAAATCAAGGGGATAAAGGGAAAATTTGGTTCAGGCTTAGGTATAAGAGGAAAAGGGGTTTTACAGGCAAGAAAACAAACGGGCTGGGAAAAAAAAAAACAGGCTGGGGGGTGAGAAAAGGGCTCCACAGGCTGAGGGGAAAAGGGGCCCCCAGGGGAGGAAAAAGGGGCCCCCCAGGTGAGGAAAAGGGCTCCACAGGCTGAGAAAAAAATACAGGCTGAGGAAAAGGGGGTCCACAGGCTGAGGAAAAGATACGGCTGAGGAAAAGATAAAGGTGAGGGAAAAAAGGGTCCACAGGCTGAGGAAAAGATCATCTGGGGGAAAAAAAAAACACCAGGAAAAGATAAGGGTGAGGAAAAAAGGGTCCACGCGAGGAAAAAAAACAGGTGAGGGAAAAAATCCGGGTGAGCTGAGGAAAAAGGGTCCACAGCCTAGGGGAAAAAGGGGTTACAGGCTGAGGAAAAGGGATAGTTGAGGGAAAAAAAGGGTCCACAGACTGAGGGAAAAAAGGGTCCCAGGTGAGAAAAGGGCTCCACAGGCGAGAAAAAAGGGTCCCCCAGACTGACGAAAGGGCTCCACGGCAGGAAAAGGGGTCCCCAAAGGTGGGAAAAAAAGGGGTCCCCAAGGGTGAGGAAAAAGGGGTTTAAAAAGGCTGGGAAAAGATACAGGGAGGAAAGTAAGGGGAGGGAAAAGGGGTCCACGACTGAGGAAAAGGGCTCCCCCAGGTGAGGAAAAGGCTCCCCAAACTGAGGGAAAAGGGGCCCCCAGATGACGAAAGGGGTCCCGGGGAGGGAAAAAGGGGTCCCCCAGGCTGGGAAAAAAGGGGGCCACAGGCTGAAAGGGGAAAAAGGGGTTTAAAAAGGGGGAATAGGGGCCCCCAAATGGGAAAAGGGGGTCCCCAGGTGAGGAAAAGGGCTCCACGGGGAAAAGGGCTCCAAAAAGAGGAAAAAGGGCTCACAGGCTGAGGAAAGGGCTCACAGGCTGAGGAAAGGGCCCTAAGGCTGGGAAAAAAGGTCTAAGGCTGAGGAAAAAGGCTCCACGGCGAGGAAAAGGGCTCCACGGCGAGGAAAAGGCCACAGTGGGAAAACGCCCACAGTGACGAATGGGCCCACAGCTGAGGAAAAGGGGTTTTACAAATGGGAATAGGGCCCCCAGGCGAGGAATAGGGCCCACAGACGGGAATAGGGCTCCCCAACTGAGGAAAAGGGGTCACAACTGAGGAAAAGGGGCCCCCAGCTGAGGAAAAGGGCCCACAAGAGGGGAAAAAGGGCTCCCCAGATGGGAAAGGGTCTACAGGTGAGGAAAAGGGCTCCCCCAGACTGAAAATGGGCTCCCGGGTGAGGAAAAAAGGGGTCCACAGGGGAGGAAAGGGCTCCCCAGCTGAGGAAAGGGGTTTAACAGCGAGGAAAAAGGGCTCCACAACTGAGGAAAAGGGGCCCCCAGGCTGAGGAAAAAAGGTCCACAGGGTGAGGAAAAGGGCTCCCAAAAGAGGGGAAAAGGGCTTACAGGGAGGAAAAGGACTTACAGGGTGGGAATAGGGGTCTACGGTGAGGGAAAAAGGGGCCCACAGGTGAGGGAAAAGGGCTCCCAGGGGAGGAAAAGGGCTCCCCAGGGTGGGAAAAGGGCCTACAGGCTAGGAAAAGCGCTCCAAGACGCGAAAAGGGCTCCCCAGACTGAGGAAAAGGGGTCTCAGATGAGGAAAGGGCTCCCAGGTGGGAATAGGGGGCCCCAACGAGGGAAAAGGGGTCCCCGACAGGGGAAAAATGCCCACAGCTGACGAATAGGCTCCAAGGGAAGGAAAAAAGGGGTCCACAGAGAGGGAAAAAGGGCCCACGACTGAGGAAAAGGGCTCCACGACTGAGGAAAAAGGGTCCACAGGTGAGGAAAAAGGCTCACAGGGAGGAAAAAGGGCTCCCCAAAATGATAAAAGGGGTCCCCGGGTGAGGGAAAAGGGTTAAGGGTGGGAAAAGGGTCCCCCAGGCTGAGGAAAAGGCTCCACAGCTGACGAATTGGCTCCCCAAAGGCCGGGGGAAAAAGGGGTCCCCAGATGAGGAAAAGGGCTACGACTGACGAATAGGGCTCCCACAGGTGAGGAAAGGGGCCCCCGAGGGAAAAGGGCTCCACGGTGACGAATGGGCCTAAGGGTGAGGAAAAAGGGCTCTACGGGTGAGGAAAAAAGGGTCCCCAGGCTGAGAAAAGGGGTCCCGGGAGGAAAAGGGCCTACAGCTGGGAAAAAGGGGTCCCAGGTGAGGAAAAATTTTCAGGGAGGAAAAGGGACAGGTGAAAAATACAGGGGGAGGAAAAGGGATTACGGTGAGGGGGAAGGGTCCACAGGCTGGGAAAATTTTCAGGCGGGAAAAGGACAGCTGAAAAAGATGCAGGCTAAGGAAAAGGATCTACAGCTAGGAAAAAACGGGCGAGAAAAAGGTAACCCCGGGGAAAAGGTACAGGCGGGGAAAGATAAGATAAGATAAAAAAGGGTTGCTATAGCCCACCCCACCCAAAGGCCCATCGGGGTTAAGAAAAGATACGGGCTGGGGAAAAGATACGGGCTGGGGATACGGGCGGGGAAAAATCAGGCTGAGGAACGGGCTGAGGAAAAAACGGGCTGGGATACAGGCGGGGAAAAGAACGGCTGGGGAAAAAGATACGGGCGAGAAAAGGTACAGGGTTTGGGGAAAAGATCTGGCTAGGAAAAGATACAGGCTGAGGAAAAGGTACAGGCTGAAAAAAAGATACAGGCTGGGAAACGGCCAGGCTGAGGAAAAGATACAGGCGGGGAAAAATCGGCGGGGGAAAAAGGAACAGCGGGGAAAAGGGTACAGGCTGGGGAAAAGATACGGCTGAAAAAAAGATACGGGCGGGGGAAAAAGGGTACAGGCAAAGAAAAAGATCGGGTTTTGAGAAAAGGAACAGGCGGGGAAAAGGTTAAAACGGGATTTTTCCCCACATACCACAACACTGACGACAGACAACATTTTTACTCAGATAGCAACACCGGGCCTCTAAACAATGTCAAAAATTGCATCCCTATACAAAAAAAGCATGCAAGGAGTGGTGACCCCCGGGCCAGCCAAAAATCTTTTGTGTGGAAAACTGCAATGTTTCAGTTATTTTTTTTGGGAAAACGGGTTCCGGTTCACAGACATGAGACATTTTCACTTAATAGATTCCAAATTCTTCGGGAAGTGGGTCAAACCCCAAAGATGACTTTTTCGGGCAAAGGCCTAAATTCCAGAACCACATTTTTCAGAAGATAAATTCCAAATTAAACAGACATTTTCAGAAAAGGGATTCTGAATAACAAAATTTCAAGAAAGGGTCCATTTCAAAGACAGACATTTTTTTGGGAAAATATGAAATTACATTCACAGACATTTTTAGGAAAAAGGCACCAATTGGGGCAACAGTTTCAAGAACAGATTCAGGCCCGTAGACACCATCAGACAGAGTCAGGGCCCCTGACTGAGGACTGGTGAAGCATGGGGCTCAGCGCTTGAAGCCTCCGGGGCGTTTTTCTCCGGCAGTCCTGGACGTGAGGGCAGGGGGTCGTAGCAGGGAGGCGCTGGTCCCCAGGATGGGCAAATGTACACGCTGTTTTTTCCCTTTTTTTCAGCGACCGGCTGACCGCCCCCCCCCCCTCCTGAAGACAAACCATTCCGGGTATCACTGATGCTGTGTAGCCGTGAGTCTATATGATTTAATGAACGTTTCATTACTTATTAAAATCATAAAGAGTCTTCATGAAACATTTCACAATTTACGCCACTGAACACACCAGTTTGAAAACTTTCACACACACACACACACACACACACACCACACATACAGCACTACAAAACTTGACACAAATACACACACCTGGGGGGCCAAAAAATCAGTTTTGGGAAGCGCCTAACCGGATCTTGGGATCCTCAGTCATAGGTTTGAATCTTCATCAGGGGCCCTTTCATGGAGGGGGACACAGTAACACCTTGGGGCAGACATAAAGCCAATACCAAACCTTTTGAGGGAAGGGAGGTTGGCCCTTGGGTTTGAGACAGCATAACATAGCATGAAAAAACAAAGTATGTGTGAAAAACTGAACAGTGAGAGACACTATTGGACTAATAAAGGGGAAATGCTGATCATGCCACATGCAGGCTTCATTCTGTTTTTGCCTGGAAGGGGCCCCCGGGGGAACCTGCACACGCCCACACAGCACACCCGGGGACCCCAAACCTGCTCTCGGTGTACCTTTCAACAAAACTGACCACATTTTCTACAAAGTATGTGTCCACATTTTCTAAATTTCTGTCAGAAGAAAAAGGGAAGGTGTAGGGGATGGGTGAGGGGTGTTCACTTCTCTCTGCCATCACTGATCACAGGCAGACGCACTCCTGTTGAAGCCATACCTTGTCCTGTAACAGCTACAGTTTAAAAAAAAAAAAGGGAAGGTGTGTGTGTGTGGGGGGGGGGGGGGGGGGGGGGGAGGGTCACCTCTCTCTGCCATCACTGATCACAGGGCAGACAGTTGAAGCCATACCTTATCCTGTAGCAGCTACAGTCAAAAAAAGGGGAGGTGGGGGGTGGGGGGGGTGTTCACTTCTCTCTGCCATCACTGATCACAGGGCAGACAGTTGAAGCCATACCTTATCCTGTAACAGCTACAGTTTTTAAAAAAAGGGAAGGTGTGTGTGTGGTGTTGGGTGGGGGGGGGGGGGGGGTCACCTCTCTCTGCCATCACTGATCACAGGGCAGACAGTTGAAGCCATACTTTATCCTGTAACAGCTACAGTCAAAAAAAGGGGAGGTGTGGGGGGTGGGGGTGGGGGGGGGGTTCACTTCCTCTGCCATCACTGATCACAGGGCAGACAGCTGAAGTCATACCTTATCCTGTAGCAGCTAGTCAAAAAAAGAGTGTGTGTGTGTGGGGGGGGGGGGGGGGGGGTGAGGTGTTCACTTCTCTCTGCCATCACTGATCACAGGGCAGACAGTTGAAGCCATACCTTATCCTGTAACAGCTACAGTCAAAAAAAGGGAGGTGGGGGGTGGGGGGTGACATCACTTCTCTCTGCCATCACTGATCACAGGGCAGACAGTTGAAGCCATACCTTTTCCTGTAACAGCTACAGTCAAAAAAAAAGGGGAGGTCAAGTCAAGTCAAGTCAAAATTTTATTTAGAGATGGAAACATCAAGCCATCTATGAAAAATAGAAAGAAAGAGAAAAGAAAATCAAATCGTGTACAATGCCATTCATCAAAAGAGAAGTAAACATACCGTCTTACCCACTCCCATCTCCTCCCCTTTACCCACTCACTTCCATTCACGTAAAAGGTATCAATGCTCATTGCCGTCCCTATGGTTACATTCACGAAGTGTATATCTTTACCAGTGTATTTCTTTTTGCACAGGATGGACATTTTTTCAGTATCATATGTGGTTAACGATTCATGAGATAATCTTTCAATTTTTTCTTAAATGTGTTTTTATTTTTTGTATTTTTTAAGGGCTTTGTCAGTTTATTCCACAGATTTCCACTGAATATACGAAACTGGATTTGTATAAATTGTTGCGTGGTCTAGGAATGGACAACAAATGATTATGTCTATGGCAATTGACTCTAAATGTTTCTGTAATCTTTTGGGGAGCTGTTCCATTAATAACGTTATGCATACAAAGGGCTTTATTGAAAAAGAGTCTGTTTGGGAAGGTTAATATTTTGAGTTGTTTGTAATCTTCATCAGTTAGGGAGCTCGATTTTAACAATACTAATTTCAATGCTCGTTTGTACAGGCGATGAATTAATTTTAAATTATGTTCACTACAGTTGTCCCAAAGGGTTGATGCATAATCAACTAATGACAAAATATGTGCACAGAAAAAAAGTTTTCGAGAGTGGCCATCGAGGAAATTTTTTATCCGAGACAACTGAAATATTTTTTTTGAAAGGCGTTTTGCTAAGAATGTTGTATGTTCAGTCCAAGTTTAAATCTTTGTCAATAATGACACCTAGTGTTTTGTGTGAACTGACTTCCTCAACTTTATATTATTGGATATGAGTAAAGGCTGAAAATTTGATTTCATTTTTTGTCGTTTTTGTCTTGTAGACACGTACATGCACTTTGTTTTAATAGCATTTAAAGACATATGGTTTAGTTGTGTCCATTCAGTAAGTTTATCAATATCTGCTTGAAGCTTAACTGTTAATTCATAGGCATCAGAGTCGTTTTCGTTAAGAGATGTATCATCTGCAAACATTTCGCATTTACATTTAACAAAACAAGGCAAATCGTTTACGTAAATAGTAAACAAAAGAGGTCCTAACACAGAGCCTTGTGGAACACCATATTTGACAGGCATAAATGTTGACAATTTGTCGCTACAGCTACTAATTGTTTCCGGTCAGATAAAAAAGATGAAATAAGACTTATGAATTCTGGAGTCAGTTTGTAAAGGTCAAGTTTATGGCACAACAAAGAATGGTTGATGACATCAAAAGCTTTTTCAAAGTCTACGAAGAGAATACCTGCAAATTTATTCTCGTTTATGCTGCAAAGAAGACTGTCGATAAGCTGTATGAGGGCTGTGTGGCAAGAATGATGTTTCGAAAGCCCGACTAACTTTCGTGGAGAAGTTTGTTTTTCAGCGAAATACGAATACAGAGACTTATGCATATGTTTTTCGATCGGTTTTGCAATGGCTGATAAAATGGATATCGGTCTGTAATTTGATGGGTTTGAAGAATCCCCGGTTTTATACAAAGAAATAACTTTAGCTTCCTTAAATTTTAGAGGAAAAGTTTGTTTATCTATGCATAAATTGTATAAGTTATGTCAAAGTATCTGTGATAATAGGACATGACAACATAAGTATTTTTGTCTCGATACCATCTAAATCACGAGTATTAGATTGGGTTGAAGTAGACAAGGCTTTACTAACATCTAAAACGGTCATGGGTTTCAGACTAAATGGAACACGAATATCCTTAGAATGGATGTATTGTTCTAAATAATTGAGGTCATTTTCACTAGATCTATCATTTAATATGATTCTATCTGCTATGGTCGCAAAATGATTATTTAGTTGATCTGCAGATATGTCTGAGCTCATTTGTTGACTTTTTGACACGTGTTTATTAGTTAATATGTTAATTGCTTTCCAAATTTGCCTGGTATCTTTGGTAGAAGTTAACATTGTTCTAAAGTAAGTACGTTTCGATTTCCGTTTTAATGACGTCACTTTATTTCTTTGTTTTCTGAATTCTTCATTTGTTCCGAAATTACTCAAATGATTTCTTTTATTAATTTCTGTGTCAATTTCTTTAGTTATCCATGGAGGTTTTGGTTCCTGTTTAATCCTTTTCTTTATAAAAGGGGCGTGTTTATTATATACGGAGGTAAAAGTGTCAATCCAAAATTCAGCTGCTTTATTTGGATCTCTGATTTGATAGATGAGGTCAAATTGTGCTTCAGAAAGGTCAGTAAAGAAATCATCTTCTTTAAAGTTTCTAAAGCTCCTGTAGTAAATAACTTTATGACCTACTTTTGGAATTTTTACACGGTTTTTGAACCAAGTAAGGCAAATTGGGTTTGTGATCACTGCAGCCATAGGGAGGGGAACAAAGTTCGATAATGAATTGTTTTGCATTTGTGTAAATATGATCTATTAGAGTAGCGGAATTTTCAGTTATGCGTGTTGGTCTATCGATTAGTTGTTCTAAGTTATGTGATAATTTTGATACCACTTTGATTTAGTTTTTAACAGATCAATGTTTAAAAACTCCTAATATAATTGTCTCATAACTTAGAATGGTTACTTCATCCATTAATGCATTGAATCTGTCCTGCCAATCAGTGGTTTCTGATGGGTTTCTATAGACAAAGCCTATTGCAAGTGGTTGACAATTTTTCATACTTATTTCAATCCAGACAGATTCAATACCATAATTTTCAAAATTAACTAACCTTTTACATTTTAATGAGGAAGCATGATTATGAGTAAGCCAGTAGATTTTGGTTTATAGGGGTCTAGTCGCATTATTGGTATCCTGGCATGTCCATTTCTGCATCTGATATATAAGAAGATAATCGGGATTCAGAAAAACAAAATACATGAAACTGTTTCCATCACTGCGAAGTATAGTTGCAATGTCATCTTTTTTGTTTATTGCATTATTGATATTAAGGTACCCTACACGAAGTCCATGTTTGGATGGCCATGTGTCTAAGGTCCTATGCATAAGATAAGATAATGTTGCTTATAGCCCAGCCGACCGCAAGGGCCACATCAGGGCTGTCACCACGTTAAAATCAACTCACAGTCATTAAAAAAAAAAAAAAAACAACACTTTCACACATCTCTTTAAATGACATCGTCTAGAAACGTACCAGAAACTTCGTTAAAAATCTTTCTTCCGTAAAATCTTAAATCAGATGAAAAATGTTAATCTCTCTCAAAACTCAGAATCACATCAGGCGGGACATCCCTGAACAG
>CM031604.1:100434168-100521668 GCA_018398815.1 Conus ventricosus
CTCTGTGCTGAGCCATACTGACAGTGGACCACACTCACTCTGTGCTGAGCCAATACTGACAGTAACACACACTCACTCTGTGCTGAGCCATACTGACAGTGGACCACACTCACTCTGTGCTGAGCCATACTCACAGTGGACCACACTCACTCTGTGCTGAGCCATACTCACAGTGACCACACTCACTCTGTGCTGAGCCATACTCACAGTGGACCAGACTCATTCACTCTGTGCTGAGCCATACTGACAGTGGACCACACTCACTCTGTGCTGAGCCATACTGACAGTGGACCACACTCACTCACTATGTGCTGAGCCATACTGACAGTGGACCAACTCATTCACTCTGTGCTGAGCCATACTGACAGTGGACCACACTCACTCTGTGCTGAGCCATACTGACAGTGGACCACACTCACTCACTATGTGCTGAGCCATACTGACAGTGGACCAGACTCATTCACTCTGTGCTGAGCCATACTGACAGTGGACCACACTCACTCACTCTGTGCTGAGCCATACTGACAGTGGACCACACTCACTCAGTGCTGAGCCATACTGACAGTGGACCAGACTCACTCTGTGCTGAGCCATA
Source organism: Conus ventricosus (assembly GCA_018398815.1). Taxonomy (NCBI): domain Eukaryota; kingdom Metazoa; phylum Mollusca; class Gastropoda; order Neogastropoda; family Conidae; genus Conus; species Conus ventricosus. The sequence goes on from CM031604.1 coordinate 100,434,764, forward strand.
CTGACAGTGGACCCAGACTCACTCACTCTGTGCTGAGCCATACTGACAGTGGACCACACTCACTCTGTGCTGAGCCATATTGACAGTGGTCCACACTCACTCACTCTGTGCTGAGCCATACTGACAGTGGACCAGACTCACTCTGTGCTGAGCCATACTGACAGTGGACCAGACTCACTCACTCTGTGCTGAGCCATACTGACAGTGGACCACACTAAACTCTGTGCTGAGCCATACTGACAGTGGACCACACTCACTCTGTGCTGAGCCATACTGACAGTGGACCAGACTCATTCACTCTGTGCTGAGCCATACTGACAGTGGACCACACTCACTCTGTGCTGAGCCATACTGACAGTAAACCACACTCATTCACTCTGTGCTGAGCCATACTGACAGTGGACCACACTCACTCGTGCTGAGCCAAACTGACAGTGGACCACACTCACTCTGTGCTGAGCCATACTGACAGTGGACCATACTAAACTCACTCTGTGCTGAGCCATACTGACAGTGGACCAGACTCATTCACTCTGTGCTGAGCCATACTGACAGTGGACCACACTCACTCTGTGCTGAGCCATACTCACAGTGGACCACACTCACTCACTCTGTGCTGAGTCATACTGACAGTGGACCACACTCACTCTGTGCTGAGCCATATTGACAGTGGACCACACTCACTCTGTCCCTGGCCATACTGACAGTGGACCACACTCACTCTGTGCTGAGCCATACTGACAGTGACCACACTCACTCTGTGCTGAGCCATACTGACAGTAGACCACACTCACTCTGTGCTGAGCCATACTGACAGTGGACCACACTCACTCTGTGCTGAGCTATACTCACAGTGGACCACACTCACTCTGTGCTGAGCCATACTCACAGTGGACCACACTCACTCTGTGCTGAGCCATACTGACAGTGGACCAGACTCATTCACTCTGTGCTGAGCCATACTGACAGTGGACCACACTCACTCTGTGCTGAGCCATACTGACAGTGGACCACACTCACTCACTATGTGCTGAGCCATACTGACAGTGGACCAGACTCATTCACTCTGTGCTGAGCCATACTGACAGTGGACAACACTCACTCTGTGCTGAGCCATACTGACAGTGGACCACACTCACTCACTATGTGCTGAGCCATACTGACAGTGGACCAGACTCATTCACTCTGTGCTGAGCCATACTGACAGTGGACCACACTCACTCACTCTGTGCTGAGCCAAACTGACAGTGGACCACACTCACTCAGTGCTGAGCCATACTGACAGTGGACCAGACTCACTCTGTGCTGAGCCATACTGACAGTGGACCACACTCATCCACAACATGCTGAGCCATATTGACAGTGGACCACACTCACTCTGTGCTGAGCCATATTGACAGTGGACCAGACTCACTCTGTGCTGAGCGATACTGACAGTGGACCACACTCATTCACTCTGTGCTGAGCCATATTGACAGTGGACCAGACTCACTCTGTGCTCAGCCATACTGACAGTGGACCACACTCATTCACTCTGTGCTGAGCCATACTGACAGTGGACCACACTCACTCTGTGCTGAGCCATACTGACAGTAGACCACACTCATTCACTCTGTGCTGAGCCATACTGACAGTGGACCACACTCACTCTGTGCTGAGCCATACTGACGTAGACCACACTCATTCACTCTGTGCTGAGCCATACTCATAGTGGACCACCCCTCATCCACACTGTGCTAAGCCATACTGACAGGGACCATACTCATCCCACACTGTGCTGAGCCATACTGACAGTGGACCACACTCACTCTGTACTGAGCCATACTGACAGGGGTCCACACTCATTCACTCTGTGCTGAGCCATACTGACAGTGGACAACACTCACTCTGTGCTGAGCCATACTGACAGTGACCAGACTCATTCACTCTGTGCTGAGCCATACTGACAGTGGACCACACTCACTCTGTGCTGAGCCATACTGACAGTGGACAACCCCTCACTCTGTGCTGAGCCATACTGACAGTGACCAGACTCACTCACTCTGTGCTGAGCCATACTGACAGTGGACCACACTCACTCTGTGCTGAGCCATATGACAGTGGACCAACTCACTCACTCTGTGCTGAGCCATACTGACAGTGGACCAGACTCACTCACTCTGTGCTGAGCCATACTGACAGTGAACCACACTCACTCTGTGCTGAGCCATACTGACAGTGGACCAGACATCATTCCTCTTGCTGAGCCATACTGACAGTGGACCACACTCACTCTGTGCTGAGCCATACTGACAGTGGACAACACTCACTCTGTGCTGAGCCATACTGACAGTGACAGGACTCATTCACTCTGTGCTGAACCATACTGACAGTGGACCACACTCACTCTGTGCTGAGCCATACTGACAGTGGACCACACTCATTCACTCTGTGCTGAGCCATACTGACAGTGGCCACACTCATTCACTCTGTGCTGAGCCATACCGACAGTGGACCACACTCATTCACTCTGTGCTGAGCCATACTGACAGTGGACCACACTCATTCACGCTGTGCTGAGCCATACTGACAGTTGACCACACTCATTACTCTGTTCTGAGCCGTACTGACAGTATACCAGACTCACTCTGTGCTGAGCCATACTGACAGTGGACCACACTCATTCACTCTGTGCTGAGCCATACTGACAGTGGACCCACCTCACTCGTGCTGAGCCATACTGACAGTGGTCAACACTCACTCACTCTATGCTGAGCCATACTGACAGTGGACCACACTCACTCTGTGCTGAGCCATACTCACAGTGGTCCAGACTCGCTCACTCTGTGCAGAGCCATACTGACAGTGGACCACACCACTCTGTGCTGAGCCATACTGACAGTGGCCCACACTCACTCTGTGCTGAGCCAAACTGACAGTGGACCAGACTCATCCACTCTGTGCTGAGCCATACTGACAGTGGACCACACTCACTCTGTGCTGAGCCATACTGACAGTGGACCACACTCACTCTGTGCTGAGCCATACTGACAGTGGACCACACTCACCTGTGCTGAGCCATACTGACAGTGGACCACACTCACTCACTCTGTGCTGAGCCATACTGACAGTGGTCCACACTCATTCACTCTGTGCTGTGCCATACTGACAGTGGACCACACTCACTCACTCTGTGCTGAGCCATACTGACAGTGGACCACACTCACTCACTCTGTGCTGAACCATACTGACAGTGGACCACACTCACTCACTCTGTGCTGAGCCATACTGACAGTGGTCCACACTCATTCACTCTGTGCTGAGCCATACTGACAGTGGTCCACACTCATTCACTCTGTGCTGAGCCATACTGACAGTGGTCCACACTCATTCACTCTGTGCTGAACCATACTCACAGTGGACCACACTCACTCTGTGCTGAGCCATACTGACAGTGGACCACACTCACTCACTCTGTGCTGAGCCATACTGACAGTGGACCACTCATTCACACTGTGCTGAGCCATACTCACAGTGGAACCAGACTCATTCACTCTGTGCTGAGCCATACTGACAGTGGACCACACTCACTCTGTGCTGGCCATACTGACAGTAAGATAAGATAAGATAATGTTGCTTATAGCCCAGCCGACCGCAAAGGGCCACATCAGGGCTGTCACCCACGTTAAAATCAACTCACCAGTCATTTAAAAAAAAAAAAAAAAAAAAAAAAAACTTTCACACATCTCGTTAAATGACATCCTACAAACGCACAAGAAACTTTGTTAAAAATCTTTCTGCCGTAAAATCTTAAATCAGATGAAAAATGTTAATCTCTCTCAAAAACTCAAGGATCACGTCAGGTGGGACATCCCTGAACAGGATCTTCATGGACTTCCCGCCGTAAAATGTTTGTGTCTCACATCGTGCAAGTCCCAACACTCTAAAAGAACATGTTTCATTGTGAGTGGTGCATGACATGGAATGCACCACGGAGCTTCTTCACTCTTTAAAAGGTAAGAATGGGTAAAATACGAATGGCCGGTGTGCAGCCGGCACAGAACCGTTTCCTCTTTACGACCTCCCGACGTAGATGGGAGGAAGTCCTTAAGATTTGGACGGATCTGAAAGATTTTGTTACTAGTCTGTGTGTTCCAATCCTCCTGCCAGAGGTCTCTCACATAAATCGTTAATTTTGGGTTTCACATCTGAGCAGGGGATATAAACGTTGGACAGTTTCTCTCTTGTGGCGTTCTTGGCTAAACGATCAACCATTTCGTTCCCGCCGATGCCAACATGACCAGGAACCCAAGGAAGAGTAATTTTTGTAACCGTCCGCCTTCAACTTGCTAAAAAGTTAAAAAAAAGTAAAAGTTCTGGATGCTGAAGGTTGCGGCCAGCTATGGCCTCCAAAGCTGACAGCGAATCCGACAGAACCAGAAAGTCCCTCTTCGAAGAATGTGAGATTATCTTCAAAGCCAGTACTAGAGCAGTAAGTTCAGCAGAATAGACAGAAGCATCTGAATGTATATGTTCCAACAGTATCTGAGAAGGAGCCCCGGGGCAGTAGGCTGCACAGGCCACTCCATCCTCAGACTTGGAACTGTCAGTGAAAACTTTCTGATAGGAGGGGAATTTCGAACAGAGCTCAGCATACAAAGCCTTGTACGCCAGAGAGCTAGTCGACTCTTTGCGAAAAGCTGCAAGATCGAAACGAATCTCTGGTGTGAAAAAGGTCCACGGTGGTTGATCCGGAAACTTGGAAAATCAGATACGACACCTAGGTCTAAACCTGCATTCCGCACGTGAGGCTGCATACGAAGACCAAACGCGGAATACATTTAGGGTTGTTTTCAAACTTACTTTGGAACGGAGGGTCAAAGACACAGTCATAGGCAGGGTTATCTGGTTCCGAGAACAGTCTGATATAATAATTCAAAGACAGTTTCAGCCTGCGGTTGGACAGTGAAGGTTCACCCGCCTCTGCGTACAGGCTGTACACAGGGGTGGTGCGGAACGCTCCAAGACAGAGACGAAGCCCTTGATGGTGGATAGGGTCCAAGAGTTTAAGGTAAACGGTCTTGCGGAGCCGTAGACAGCACAACCGTAGTCCAGTTTGGAACGGACCAAGGCTCTGTAGAGGTGCAGCAAAGTTGTCTTATCAGCGCCCCAGTCGGTGTGCGCAAACGACCCACAGAATATTCAGTGCTTTCTGGCAAGCATTTTGAGGTTTTTAATATGGCTGAGAAAGTTAAGTTTCTGGTCAAAAATGACTCCCAGAAATTTGGCCTCTTTAACAGCTGGAATGGGAGATTTCCCTACTTGAAGTTCAGGATCTGGAAAAAACTGACGGAAATTATGGAAGTGAATACACTGCGTTTCTGTAGCAGAAAAGGTGAAACCATTTACATCCGCCCACTGATGGATTTTATCTACGCAAAGCTGGAGCCTGCGCTGGACACTCGGTACAGGCTTCCAGTTGCGTAGAACAGCAAAATCATCCACAAACAATGAGCAGTCTGAGCCCTGCTGAACTGATTGAACAATGTTGTTGATTTTAATACTAAAGAGGGCAGGAGACAGTATGCTCCCCTGTGGAACACCCAACTCCTGCTCGTGGACATCAGAGAGAGTGGTGCCAACCCGGACCTGAAACTGTCGTTCGGGCCAAAAAATTTTGAATAAAAAGCGGAAGATGACCTCGAAAACCCAGATCGTGGAAAATCATGAAGTATCCCCGACTTCCAGGTGGTATCGTAGGCCTTCTCTAAGTCGAAAAAAATTGCCACTGCATGCTGTCTGTTCAAAAAAGCGTTCCGAAGTGTAGATTCCAGACGAATCAAATGGTCAACTGTAGACCGATGTTTGCGGAAACCACACTGTTCTTTCGCCAAAAGGCCATCGGTTATTCGAGTTTCCACATGAGCCTAGCATTGACCATTTTTTCCATCAATTTACAAACACAGCTGGTCAAAGCTATGGGACGGTAGTTTGATGGGTTAGAAAGATCTTTTCCGGTTTGGGAATTGGAATAATGAGGGCTTTCCGCCAAGAGGTGGAAAGAAACCTGTAGTCCACACATGGTTGTATACCTGTAGCAGTATGTTCAGACCTTCTTGCGGAAGATGTTTCAACAGTTGATAATGAAAGTCATCCATACCTGGAGAGGAATCGCTGCAAGAAAGTAAGGCAGATTTCAGCTCGTTTAACGTGAAAGGAAGATTGTAGTCTTCCATGTTGTCTGACGAAAAGTTGCAGGGTGATTTTTCTTTAAGGGTTTTATTTTTGACAAAAGTGGCTGATTTGTTAGAAGAGGAGGAATTCTTTTCAATGGTTGAAGCCAGCAGTTTAGCAACTGCTTTTTTCTCTGTTATTAAAGAGTTAGCAAACTTGAGATGGTTCACAGTGGGAACGGTGTTTCTTCCCTTTGATTTTTTTAATGATGTTCCACACTTTTTTCTTGGAAGTTTTCGACGTCAGCCTGGAGCAGAAACTTCTCCAGGACCGACGTTTACTGATTTTAAAAGTGTGTCTCGATTTAGCTCGGAGTTTCTGATGGCTCGAGCGTTGGGACCCGAAGGTCGATGGTACACCTGACGCTGAGCCCGTTTTCTAACTTTGGAAATTTGTTGGCAGTCTGAATCAAACCAGGGTGTTTTTGGCATTTGAAGTTTATCGGAAGACACTGGAATACAAGCTTTAGCACACTTGATCACAGTGTTAGTCAGTGATTCTGCTGGGTCCGGACTCTGAAGAAAATCAGCGTCCTGGAATGCCTTAGAAATAGTGGCTGCAAATAGATCCCAGTTTGCTTTCTTATAATTTAGATGTTGAGGAGACAGAGACGTGTTCAGTTATTACGGGTTGTAGAAGGACAGGGAAATGGTCACTTCCGTGCAGATCGTCATGGACAGACCACTCATAGTCCAGGACCAGCGGGGGGTCACAAACCGACAAATCTAAACACGAAAGTGAACCTGTGGAAGAGTGGAGGTAAGTTGCGGATCCGTCGTTCAGACAACACAAATCCAAATCCGAAAGGACATCCTCAATTAGCAGACCTCTGGATGACGTACTGACACTACCCAAAGAGGATTGTGACCGTTAAAGTCACCCCAAACAGCAAAAAAGGTCGAGGAAGTTCACCTATCAGACTGACAAGGTCCTGACGACAAACCGGGACAGAAGGAGGTAGATAAAGAGAACAGATTGTCACAGTCTTGTGGAGAGTGACTCTCGCAGCTACAGCCTGAAGGGAGGTAGACAGAGCGACAGGACTATACAGCAAAGTTTTGTGTAGGAAAAGGGGCCCAACACCGCCCGACAGTCCCAACGTGGATGGTTGTGCAGGTTTTTTGAAAGAATATTAAAGCCAGAAAGAGTAAAGGTCTTCTGGCTTTGAATTTGAGTTTCCTGAAGAGCCACGATGGAAGGTTTTAGAGATTGACAAAAAACTGCAGCTCCTCGAAGTTGGAATTTAGTCCACGGATTTTCCCAAATGGAATATTGTACTATCCATGGTGCAGAGGGCAAAAGGAGAGAGATCAGGTCATCTCCTCCTCAAAGTCTGCAGCCAATGGAGTGAATTTGTTATTTAGTTTCACCTGGAGTATGTTGGTCTACAGGCCTGCTGGCAACTTGCCAACAGGTGAAGGTGGTCTGGATTTGGGAGATGGTGGAGGTTTCTTCCTCATCTCCACCATCTCCACACTGGGTTGAACTCCCTTGCCCGCACGGGCACTGGACAGAGGAGTTTGAGGGGGTATTGCTGGTTTTTTTAATCTGCCCAGCAGCAGATGTTGTAGACTGCTGGGCAGTCTGAGGGGTGGCGGATTTTTTGCCTCCACCAGGGCAGTCAGTTTGGGTTGGAAGGTGGTGGACCTGCTTCCACCAGAGTTGACAGTTTGTACTTGCAGTGTCTTGAAAAAGTAAAGTCATCAGTCTGGCAGCAGACTGACCGAGTAGAAACTGTGGGAATTTTCTTTACGGCCGAAGCGTAGGAAGAAGCTGTCGGCGTCTGACTGCCCACAACCGTTTCCGGGCTTCAAAAAAGGAGATTTTCTTTTCAGTTTTGACGCGTTGTATAGCAGATTCTTGAATCCAAAGTGGACAGTTTTCTTGAAGAGGAGGGATGGTCGCCACCGCAGTTAGCACAATGTGCCGGATCATGACACGGCCCATCATGTGTTGCCTTGCAGCAAATACCACACACCTCCTGCCCAGAACAGCGGTCCCTGACATGGCCAAACTTCTGGCACCTGAAGCACCTCAACGGGGACGGCACATACAACTGAACACGAACATTAAGGTAGCCGACTTTGATGACCGGAGCAGCACAGGGTTGCAGAAGGTCAGAAAGAGGGTGTTGGTGGCCACTCTCTCTGAACCTTTCTTTCCGTCACCCTGCGCACCTCCGTCACACCCTGGGATGCCAGCTCCGTCTTAATTTCTGCCTCCGATACACCAGATAAATCTCGGCAGCGAATCACGCCTTTCGATGAATTCAATTGTTTGTGGGGAGTCACCCTGATCTCCCTGTCCACAAGTTTCGTTGCCCTTAGCAGCTGTTCAGATTGTTTTTCTGTGATTTACATTCAATTAGAAATGAGCCATTCCTCAACCTCTTGATGGACCGAGGTCACCTGCTATACCTTGAAAGCCCTTTTGTATAGCAAAAGGGCTCAGAGCTGAAAGGGGTCTTTCCTGCTCCGTCCCCTCCATCACGAGCCAGGAAGCCCAAAAACCTGTCTTCTGTCTCACTTCTGTATCGGAATCACTGTCTGTTTGACAATCCCCTGAAACAGGGGATGCTGCTTTTCTCTTCTTTTTGGGGGGATGTTTTTTGATAAAGCCATGTTTAGTTTAGTATGTTTCATCTCTCCCTTACCCACCCACCCTTGGAGTCCAACTAAGGGGCCAGGGCCAAGAAACCAATGTCTTGACCCCTTCCAGGCTTCGGGAGAGATATACGACAAACAGAAACTACCAACCCTATCCCCCCTGATCATGCTCAACACCCGGGGACAGAGAGCTGAGCACTGCAGGGGTTAACTTGGCCAGTAGGGGAACTGTCTGTCTTGACCCAGCCCCAAGAAGGGGAGCCGATTAGTACACCCGGGCCAAAGTGTACTTCCTGTCTAGGAGAGGTCCGAGCCAAAGTGATGTGTTGGGGAGCGCTGGCCCTCTCAATCACCAGGATCTCATTCCCCTCCGACACAGGTCGCACCACACGGCAAACACGGCGGATCTTAAGGAGACCACAGAGAGAAAAGGAGTGTGAAAAAGAAGACTTGAAGGGGAGACGAAGATAGAAAAGGGCCAAATAAAGGCAGAAAACAAAAAGGAGAAAGGTGGTTACTCTTAGTCAGGATCCTCACCCTTAGCCTATCTGACATGGGAAGCCCTACCAGGGGCATCAACCCTTACCACGTTATGCTTAGCCAGACAGCATCTTAGCTTCTCGGACCTAGAAGCAGTTGGAAAAAACCAGCCTATCTTCAAGTATTGATGCCCCCGCCAGCAAAGCCTAAGGGATCACTGGACCACGCAAGCCCTCCGACCACAAGGTCGCAACCCCCGGAGGGATACTGACAGTGGACCAGACTCACTCACTCTGTGCTGAGCCATACTGACAGTGGACCACACTCACTCTGTTGCTGAGCCATACTGACAGTGGACCACACTCACTCTGTGCTGAGCCATACTGACAGTGGACCACACTCACTCTGTGCTGAGCCATACTGACAGCGGACCACACTCACTCTGTGCTGAGCCATACTGACAGTGGACCACACTCACTCTATGCTGAGCCATACTGACAGTGGACCACACTCCTTACTCTGTGGTGAGCCATACTGACAGTGGACCACACTCACTCTGTGCTGAGCCATACTGACAGGGACCACACTCATTCACTCTGTGCTGAGCCATACTGACAGTGGACCACACTCACTCTGTGCTGAGCCATACTGACAGAGGACCACACTCACTCTGTGCTGAGCCCTACTGACAGTGGCACACACTCATTCACTCTGTGCTGAGCCATACTCACCCGTGGACCACACTCACTCTGTGCTGAGCCATACTGACAGTGGACCACACTCACTCTGTGCTGAGCCATACTGACAGTGGACCACACTCACTCTGTGCTGAGCATACCGACAGTGGACCAGACTCATTCACTCTGTGCTGAGCCATACTGACAGTGGACCACACTCACTCACTCTGTACAGAGCCATACATGACAGTGGACCACACTCACTCTGTGCTGAGCCATACCGACAGTGGACAGACTCATTCACTCTGTGCTGTGCCATACTGACAGTGGACCACACTCACTCACTCTGTACTGAGCCATACTGACAGTGGACCACACTCACTCTGTGCTGAGCCATACTGACAGTGGACCAGACTCACTCACTCGTGCTGAGCCATACGACAGTGGTCCACACTCACTCTGTTAAAGCCATCATGTCCTTCATATTTGGCCCAGATAAACTCTTGAACCTTTGCTGATAGCCATCATGTCCTTCATGCTTTGGCCCAGATATCTCTCGAACCTTTGCTGAGTATTTTCTATGTAAAGCCATCATGTCCTTCATGCTTTGGCCCAGATATCTCTTGAACCTTTGCTGAAAGCCATAATGTCCTTCATGCTTTTGCCCAGATATCTCTTGAACCTTTGCCGAAAGCCATCATGTCCTTCAAGCTTTGCCCAGAATATCTCTTGAACCTTTGCTGAGTATTTCCTACGTAAAGCCATCATGTCTTTGTGAGGAAAGTCAATAACTGAAATTGATGTGTAATGTCAAATGGAGTACTATGACAAGTTGGGAGGCAGTATCCTGAACTGTTGCAAACAAGGAAACAAGACAATTCCATCACACAGTTCAGTACCATCCTGGAAAAGATATCAATTCTCAGAATCAGAGTCACCATTCCTGGCAATATGACACAGGGCACACAGTCAGAACCAAAGAGGACAGCAAAACGTTTGACTACGTAAAGCAAGCATATCCCACAGAGTTCTGGACACATGCATATACAGATGGGTCAGCAGAAGAGGCTACCAGAAACAGAGGTGGAGGAATTTTCCTGAAGTTGAATGGATGGAACTCCTTTTCCGACAAGCCATCCCGACTGGCAAGTTCTCTACAAACTCAAGGCTGAGGCAGATGCACTACAGTCAGCAGCCAGAACGCCGTATGAGAATAGAGGGGCCATACGTTCCAGAGTCGCCATCTTCTCCCACGCTTTTTCAGTACTGCAGGCTGTTTAAAAAACCTTTGAAGAAGGAACTCAACGCCATTGTCTCTGCCCTGGCCATTAAGCAGCAGTGCGCTGAGAATACTGTCATCAGTGGATACCCTCACACTGCAATATATATGGCAATGAGGAAGCTGGACAACTGGCTACAGAAGGAGGACAACAGCCCCCGCTGGAGCAGGAAGTTTCCTTTCAAGAAGCTAAAAGCATCATCAATGAGAAGCAGAAAGGAAGATGGCTTTAGCAGCACCCAGACTTCAACAAGAAGGATGCACACTACCTGCTGCCCAGACCAGACCAAGTGAGCATTGTGAGACTGAGGACAGGGCACCACATGTTCACATAATTCCACATTGGTGAGTCTTCAGGGTATCCATGCAGTACAGCCCCAATGACAGTGGAACACTTCCTGCAGGACTGTCCCACACATCAAAAGCTAAGAGCAGAGACCTGGCCTGCCAACACATCGATGAGGGAAAAGCTTTATGGATCACTGGAGGGCCTCTGCCATACAGCAGCCTTCGTCAGTGTCTCTGGGGTTCCTGTCTGAGTGTACGAAGAAGAAGAAGAAGTACTATGACAGTTTGTGCATCCTTATGTTTCAATTCTGCTAGTAACACATATCTTGCAGAAGATGTTTTTAAGACACTTATAATGTGAAACAATAATCCTACAACAAGCATGCTAGAGCAACAAAGACTATAACATTCTTCAGCTGATTTTCAGAGAGAGAGACGACAAAAAAACATAAAAGTAGAGAAAGAGTGACAGACCCGTGTGAAGAGTGAAGAGTGATCTAAACAAGCAGGCAAACATTGTATACACACGTGACAATATCCTTGATGTCTTGTTCTTTGGACCAGTTAGCGATGATGCCGGGGACATGCCCAATGCCCACCACTCCTACCACAACCGATTGGAGTTGTCTCTGGAAAAACAATCACCAGGTCTAACCACAACCGTTGGAGTTGTCTCTGGAAAAAAAAATCACCAGGTCTAACCACAACCGTTGGAGTTGTCTCTGGAAAAACAATCACCAGGTCTAACCACAACCGTTGGAGTTGTCTCTGGAAAAACAATCACCAGGTCTAACTCTGTGTTCATCATCACCAACCACTCAAATACATGTGCATTTGTGTGTGTGTGTGTGTGTGTGCGTTTGTGTGCGTGTGTATGTGTGCGCGCGTGTGCGTGTGCATTGCATGCATGTGTGCATATACATATGTGTGTGTGTGTGTGTGTGTGTGTGTGTGTGTGTGTGTGTGTGTGTGTGTGTGTGATTGTGCATGCATCCGTACGTGTGTGCGTGCATGCATGTACAAATTGCTCTAGCTTTTTCTCTGTAGGTGAAAATATAAAAACTTCATAATCATTATGTAATGAGACATACTAATGTATGGTCTTTGCAGCTGTACCAATCAGCTTTTCTCTACTTTTCTTCCTCCATCTTTTTAACACTTCAGCTTCTAAAAAAGAATGTAGTCATTTCCCGAACCTTAACTCTTTGAGTACTGAAATAGGCTGTTATTACTACCTTTGGTTCCTGAGTTCTTAGTTTTTGAGAGAGATTAACATTTTTCACCTGATTTAAGATTTTACGGAAGAAAGATGTTTAATGACGTTTCTGGTGCGTTTGTAGAAGATGTAACTTAAAGAGATGTGTGAAAGTTTTTTTTTCTTTTAAATTTTTTTTAAAGATGACTTGTGAGTGGTGACAGCCCTGATGTGGCCCTTTGCAGTTGGCTGGGCTATAAAGCAACATTATCTTATCTTATCTTATCCTGAGTTCTTACTACAGTACTATTCCTTTCATTCCTGGGTTTCTGAGGAAAATTTCAGCATAGGAAAGAGGTGCTTATTTGAACCCAACTTTGGTTTTTCTTACAACAACAACAAAAATTCATTATTATATACCATTGTATGCAGAATTGAACATACATTTTCATGAGAGTCAAAGTCTTGAGTCCACGCTGAGACAATGACAAATGTGACAGTCAAGAGTGACAAATGTAAACAAAGTGAGACGAAGCAAAACTACCACCCATACTTATAGATATGAAACCAGGAAACTCAGAAACTTTCTCATGGGAAGGGGAAGCCAGCACTAGCTTTATCTGAAAATGTCTGGCAGTACCACTAGGAGCAATTACCGGCAGGTGGACAGGTATATAAACAACCCTCATGAGGTCCCACTATTGCCGAAAAACCGGCCGGCAGGACTGTGGGAAGGGATGGAGCTCGCCGGTTTAGCTCCCTGTCATATTCAAGGGTACTTTTTAACCTCAACGATAAATAATCGGTGTGTTGTATTCAAAGGGTTAAGCTTTACAAGCCCATGGCTGACCGACCTTCCAAATCTGCCATCTCTCAGCCGGACAATTTACCCGAAGATGGAGTATGGCTGCCTTATGGCAGGGTAAAAAAAAATGGTCATACACACAAAACTCCACTGCCTGTCTGTACAGGCAAAGTCCGCAGGAGTATCAGCCTGTGTACGCAGAAAGAAAGAAAAAGCTGGAAAATCAGGCTGCTTTACTCGAACTCATGAGTCTCCGGTTTGACACACCCAAAAGGGATGCACTTTCATACAGTGACAGAAAATTGCTTTTCTTCGTACTTCCTGTTCAGACAAATGCCTCATCTCCCCTAGGCATGAAACACACAATACATCAGATTCCCATGAAAATGATTGAAATGGAGAGCTGGGGAGCTAGCTTTTCCACTGACCATCAGGCAAACAAGAGTACTCTCCCTCAGTGAGTTCATACTCCATTCACCCTTACAGCCTGAATTCTTTTCCTTGGCAAGGAAAACACACCGGTTGACTGGACCTCTCAAGTTCTGTTTCCATCATGGATTCTCTGAAGCGGTCGTTTGAGTTGGCCTTTACCTTTGAGGAGGAAAACAGTTCGTCTTGGCCGATGAAGAGAATACTACCAAACTATGCTTGTCTTTGCCACTACGGTCACGAAATGCTCTGACATCTACCAAGTCGACCGGCGTTTCTTCTCCTCCTCATACTTCCAGAACCTACTCTTCAGGTCGAAAGCTGTCCCCAACCTCAACCTTCATGAAACCTGTTTTCAACTGCTGCGACTGTCTCCATTCCTTCCATGCAACTTGGGGGAGAGTTGGACTGGTTCAACATGGTGCACATTTTTGGCTCACCTCTTGAACGTCTCCATGATCTGCTGGTTTTGGCGAGGGCACCTACCCATGCTTCCTGCTTCACTGTTCAACCTTCAGTCTTGGGTCCAGTGAAGACAGGACAGCCTCTCCCACCAGTGCACTCTGCGCCCTTTACCCTCTGGACACCTGGTGATGAGGAGCCACTGGTATCTGAACATTGTCCAGGTAGGCCTAGAATGAGTCTGCCACCTTGGCAAGACACTGGCCTGGAGAGTGACCAGGAAGGGGTGACTCCAAGGGGGTGGGGTGGGGGGTCACTGGTGTAGAAGGGAAAACCCCCCAGGTTTTACAGGCAGAAAGAACTGGTGGCACTCTGACCATATGTTTGAAGGTACGTTCAGGAAACTGGAGTCTGTAGAGTTAGAAAACGATGGTGTTTGTGCTGATGGATGGTATGATGATGCTGTTTTGGCTCTTAGCTCAGAATTTTCACTGGGTAGAGAGGCGGTCAGCTGTTGTGACTAGTTCTCATGCTGTTTCTTTCCTTAATTCATCTGCCCCCTCATCCTGCTGGTTTTCGGTTTAACTCTCTTTCAAGAGTCCAGTACTATGATTCCATTTCTCTTCCATAAACATCAGAGTGGTGTCACAATATCGTGACGCATTGTTGAAGCCTTTCTCAACTCCCATTTTGCTCATTCCGACTGTCTCCATGTAAGTGCCATGTATATGGGAAACATACCAATCTTTAAAGATATGCTTCTGCATCTGCAGGTTGAACAGTCATCTGCAGGTTGAACACACAGTCATCTGCAGTTGAACACAGTCAACTGGGCACACACTATTTGCCCTCATGCCTCCGTCTCCTGTTTCATTTCCAAGCCTCTGGTTTTTGAGATGTGTATGGAAATGGGTTTATAGCTGTCGCATGTTCTGCGTCCATTTCCATCTTGCTCTTATCTTGAGGAATAAACCACCATCTGTACAGCCTGCATTTTAAATACTGCAGACATCTGCTTTTTGTGCCATAGTTTATTCTTGCTCTTCCACAAGTTCTTTAGCATGCTATCCTTCGGGAATTCCTGCAGTGATGATCTTGGTCATAACTTGGAAGATGTCGATGAATTTTCTTCTCCTGCTGAATATTTTCTTCCTTTTGCTTCCATTTCTCATGATGGTGATTTCACATGTGCGAAGAATAATTCATAATGAAATCAGAATTTGAGGAAGGAGTACAGATGCTTTTTGGCCATTTGAAAATTCCCCTTCTGACGATTTCTAGAAGTTTAGGGGCTGGAGTCTATTACCCCATGTGTCTTCAGCTCCTTCTTTCTCTCAGTAAGAGACCATCTCATCTGAAATTTGGATGACCACCTGTGCTTTGAGGACCTCAAGGATTTCCTTTTGGCTCCCCTATTGAATACATTGGAGTGTGGATGGCTCCGGGGATTGAATGACTCTCCCCTTCATTTGGATGACAATCCAGATGGTGTTTCGCTTTTTTGCCAGGTTCTGTGGTCTTCTCATGTGGACCTTTTGGTCTCCAGACAGAACAGCCAGCTCTCAAGTTTTGTGTCTATTGTGCTGACCTGGCAGCTTTCACTGTGGTGGCCTGGCAGTATTTTGGGAGGGAGGTTCACATATATGTACCCTGACCCTCCCATAAGAAAGTCTTACTGTTGTGGTCCTAGGGAGGTGAAGGCACCAACTTCTCTCACTTAACCCCATCTGATCAGTCTGTATATAAACTTTGAAGAAAATTACCATGCCTCCAATAACAGAAAGACCAAATTGCAAGGCAATCTGGAGGAGGACAGGGTCCCTTCTCACAGTTCTTTCTGATGGGATGCACTTCTGATGGATGTCAGTCTGGTGAGAATTCTGGATACAATTTGTGCGGGTGTGAGCGAGTTGGGCCAGAGAGTACCTTCCCCACTTCTTTCTGGAGTGCAATGATCTTTAGAAGACTGGCACTCCGAGCACATAAATCTAGAGTTGCAGGCAGCACTACTGGCCTCACGTACCTGTCTCAATCTTGAGGAACAAGACAGTGACAGTGTGCTTTGACAATTCGATAGATGTCACATATCTGAAGAACCGAGGGGATACTCACTCCAGATCGTTGATCAATCTAGCAGTGTCTCTGCTTTCTTGTCAGTGGATGAGAATTAGTCCTAGTAAGGAGCATCCAAGGCAAGCTGAATGGACAAGCGGACACTCTGTCCAGGAAGGTCAAGTGCTATCATCAGAGTGGTGCTCAACAACAGTACCTTGCACTCCACATGTCAGTGTCTGGGACCTCTCATGCAGATCTGTTTGTGACCAGATGGAACAATCAGCTTCTGGTCTTTGTTTCACCAATATCAGATCCTCTGGTGTTAACTGTGAATGCACTGTCGACCTCTTGGGAGGGGATATCAGCACACGTTTCCTTCGTCTCCACTCATATCAGCATTACTCTAAAAAGTGTCAAAGAAGTGCCTGTTGGTACTTTTCTCCGCACTGAAATGGACGAAGACTTCTGGTATCTTTGCTGGTGAAGGTCTCAGCCACTCTGCCTCCAGACCTGCCAATCCCCGAAGAGACCAATGAGTAAAGCTCAGTGAGGCAGAAATGTGTAATTTCTGAGAGCTAAGAGTAATCAAGCGCGACACTTACCTTTTTTCAAACAAACACGATGCGATAAAATTGTTTGCACAATTTTTGTGAACTTCACTTTTCTTCAAAAACAAGCTTTTCTTCTAAGTGTCACAAGAATACCACATGAAAATGGATGGTGGAAATAGGCTGGTACAGAAATGTGAGGAAGAAAAGGATCCGGGTGTAATCTTTGATAAAGATTTACCTTTTGATACTCACATCAAAAGTGTATAAATAAAGCAAACCAAATGATTGGATTAATAAAAAGAACTTTTATTACCTAAATAAAGAAACGTTTTTAAAGTTATAAAAAGCTATGATTAGACCACATCCTGAATATGGCAATATAATCTGGTACCACACTTGAAAAGACAGTCAATAGCAATCGAAAGAGTACAGAGAAGAGCTACTAAAATCTTGCAAGAATGTACAAACATGTCTTATACAGATAGATTAAATTACTTAAATTTGCACTCTTTAAAAGGTAGACTATTAGAGGGGATTTGATTGAAGTGTTCAAAATATTTCACCAGCAAACGGACATACAGTGGGACTATTTTTTTGAGGCTGCTAAAACAGATAGAACAAGAAATTCGGAAGGCAAGATATTTGTTAAGCATTTCATACTAATATGGGGAGATTCAAGTTCAGTAACAGAGTTATTGCTAACTGCAACAATTTGCCAACTGCACTTAAATTTGCTAAAAATACTAATGTTTTTAAGAACTTGCTGGATGAAGACTTGAAATTTAAAGTACAGTTTAGAAGCTTTGATGAATAAGAAGGAAAATTTATATTGCATGCATTTTCAACCCTGTCACAAAAGTAAAATAACACGAGGGGACATTGAGAGGCTTAACGGCCTATGTATTGATTACGTCCCTACACTACTACTACTACTACTAAGAAATCTTTACAAATTATGAAATGTAGAATACACTGGAAACACACATAAATCCCCTACATCACCATGGCATAGCAGACCAAGGCTTGATAGTGCGCCAGAAACAACCTAAAAAATGTTCTCCCCTGTTGCTGACTCTGTGCATGTGGGGTTGGCTATCAGCTCAGTGGCGACTGTGTCATTTTTTAAGTATTGCACCACCCCAGGAAAGAATTTGTCCCCCCCCCCCCCCCCCCCCCCCCTTCCTGACTTCCATCAGTCCCCAACACAAACGGTCCATTCTGCAGGCGAGATGCAGCAGCAGTTTGGGCTTCCATGGCAAGGGTCCTCACAATGTGAGTTGTCTTTGTTCGACCGCTCTTGAACTGTTTGGCGATCTCCGAATCTGAGAACGCTGGGATGCATGGTCGGCTGCGCTAAGAGCGATGTTGTGCTCGACGAAAAATCTGGCCACCAATGCTTCAGCCTGAATTACCCTTTTCCTCATTTCATCCTCTTTTGAGGTGTCTACAGTATGAAAAAACTGTGTGATGTTGGAAGAATTCGGCGCGTTAGAGGAATCGATGTGCTTGCGCGTCTCAAGGTGATGCTTCACATCCACCATCCCGCCATGGGAAATTGTGAAGTCCGACTCGCAAGGGGCACACCGTGCACAATTTACACCTTTAGCTAAAGGTCGTATGCAGGGGAACTTTTCCGAGTATTCTTTTCGGAACTTTTGACCAAGTTTTTTCCTTTTTGCATCTTGTCCAGAACTTTCTACTCCACGTTTCCACATTTTCGTAGCTAAAACTTCAAAAGGACGCCAACTTCGCTGAATGGTAAAGATGGTGAAACAAACTGCGCATGACCGGAAACGCTTTTTGAAGATTACTGGTTATACGCATGGCGCCGTGCGTGTCTGTACATAAGGCGAATTTTTTGTCTGTTTTTTTGTGTGTTGATTTTTTGAAAACTTTCAATGCATAATTTTTGGCTAAATGCGTAAGCATTATCATTGGGCGTAATAAATTACACGAAATGCGTAATGGTAGGCAGGTCTGTGCCTCTCACAAAGATCTCCTTCTGCATCCCGGACAAGGAGATGGCACACACATCCAGCATCCGTCTGTCTCCATGCAAGTCTCATACCAGACAAGACCTCTCTGAGCAGAGACGTTTCTGCCCTCCATGCATGGAGAAAAATCTTGGCTGACCAAGGCAATCCATTCTGAGAGTGTACGACAATAATAGGAAGAATCGTTGCAAAGTGGTGCTCGCAGGCTGGTGTCTTCCCAGCACTGACTGCGGTTAAGGATGTTGATCACTTTGAGGACTCCGGGTCTTAAGGAGGAAAGCCAGTACCTTGAGAGGCTTTAGGAGGGCTTTTGCAAAACCTTCAGGCTGATGGACAGAGATCTTGATTTTAGCCATGATCCTTTCTTGACTGAGTTGATCTCTTATGTTGCACTGGATCACCTTAGACTCCGCAGGTGTCCCACATGGAGTCTTCCCTTAGTCGTGGAGTAACTGGACTCGGGAGACTTGAACCCATCACTGAAAGCTCTGTCGCAAACCTCGCCCTTAAGACCTGCTTTCTGGTCACCCTGGCTTTGGCATGCAGGGTCAGTGAGGTTCATGCCCTCTCCAGGGACCCATGGTCCTTGAAGTGGCATGATGATGACTCAGTCACTTTGTCCACATGCCCAATTTTCCCAGCCAAACCCACAAAGCCTGAAGAGGGGCCCATGAGGCCTCCGCCGACATCTTTGTTGTCCTGTCCCAAGCAAAGGTGGAGCAGGTTAACTCTCCTGTCAGAGCACTGAAAGTTTTCTTCTGACAGACATGCCTACCCAAAAATTTGTTTTCAGGACAAGAAAGAACAAAATCGGGGACAAATTTGTGAAATCAGGGACAGGACAGGTCAAGACAGAAACACTAATTGCTTACCTTATTTACACTATATACAAAATGCGTGAAGACTGCTGGCTTCAGTTCTTAGAGGCCTGAAGAGACCTGTGGTAGGCACTCTTCAGGTCTTTGAGGTCACTGGCAGAGTAATGCCTTTCCAAGAAGTCCCCTCCTCTGCACTTGTTCACTAGTAGTGCCTCCAGGGTATCACGCCCAGGGTATCACTATGGCCGTGGCTTTGCTTCGCCCACACTGGAAACGTTTCGCTATTTCTGAATCTGGAAACATCTGCTTCACCGCTTTGGTGAAAGTGTCAAGCGCCGTCATCGGCAAGTTCATGCTCACTGCCAGTTCCACCATCATGACTTCTGCGCGCGTGACATCCTGCTCCAAGGTACTGCTCGAAGTTGTACTGCTGCTCGCTTTTGTGAAAAAGGCGCTGATGTTCTGGTTCTTCGTCTTAGCCGACGACGCATATCGAGCATGCTTGTCCGACTCAATGTGACGTCTACAATCATCTCTCCCGCCAGATTTCACGGAGAATTCGCAAACACACGTCTGGCAGAATACAAAGGAATCTCCTTTTTTACCTTCTTTAAGACAAGGCCACTTTTCTGTGAAGTCCTCCTTGAAGACACACGCGCGCTTCACACGGCCGTTTTCTTCTTAGCTGATCCTTTGAATCGAATCAGAATCAGACTCGGTGTCTACACGAACTCTCTTCGACGCCATGTTGCCTTCTACTCGAAGTGAAAGAGAGGCAATGTTTTTTCGCGCATGCGCATTCCGTCTAGCAGACGATAATTTCTGGCTCAGTTCTTCGCTAAACGCACGGGACGATAGAACGGCTTTTCGATACCCGATATATTTTTTTTTTTTTTAATTTCGTTTTCCCGGGACTCGCAATGAAAATCCGGGATTTCCGGGACAGTGGCTTCTAAAATCAACTTTCCGGGACAAATCCCGGATGTACAGGGACGGTAGGCATGTCTGTTCTGAGAACACTGTGGTATACAGCATTACATTATAGTACACATTACAGTCTGTCAGTGCTGTGTGGTACTGCACCGTGTTATACAGCATTACATTATAGTATACATTGTAATCTGTCAGTGCTGTGTTGCACTGTGTTATACAGCATTACATTATAGAATACATTACAGTCTGTCAGTGCTGTGTTGCACTGTGGTATACAGCATTACATTATAGAATACATTACAGTCTGTCAGTGCTGTTTGCACTGTGTTACACAGCATTACATTATAGAATACATTACAGTCTGCCAGTGCTGTGTTGCACTGTGTTAACTGCATTACACTATAGTATACATTACAGTCTGTCAGGCAGTGCTGTGTTGTGTAGCACTGTGTTATACAGCATTACATTATAGTATACATTACAGTCTGTCAGTGTTGTGTTGTATTGCACTGTTATACAGCATTACATTATAATACACATTACAGTCTGTCAATGCTGTGTTGTGTAGCACTGTGTTATACAGCATTACATTATAATATACATTACAGTCTGTCAGTGCTGTGTTGGACTGCACTGTGTTATACAGCATTACATTATAGTACACATTACAGTCTGTCTGTCAGTGCTGTGTTGTACTGCACTGTGTTATACAGCATTACATTATAATACACATTACAGTCTGTCAGGCAGTACTGTGTTGTACTGCACTGTGTTATACAGCATTACATTATAATACACATTACAGTCTGTCAGGCAGTACTGTGTTGTACTGCACTGTGTTATACAGCATTACATTATAGTACACATTACAGTCTGTCAGGCAGTACTGTGTTGCACTGCACTGTGTTATACAGCATTACATTATAGTACACATTACAGTCTGTCAGTGCTGTGTTGTACTGCACTGTGTTATACAGCATTACATTATAGTACACATTACAGTCTGTCAGGCAGTGCTGTGTTGTACTGCACTGTGTTATACACCATTACATTATAGTACACATTACAGTCTGTCAGGCAGTACTGTGTTGCACTGCACTGTGTTATACAGCATTACATTATAGTACACATTACAGTTTGTCAGGCAGTACTGTGTTGCACTGCACTGTGTTATACAGCATTACATTATAGTACACATTACAGTCTGTCAGGCAGTACTGTGTTGTACTGCACTGTGTTATACAGCATTACATTATAGTACACATTACAGTCTGTCAGGCAGTACTGTGTTGTACTGCACTGTGTTATACAGCATTACATTATAGTACACATTACAGTCTGTCAGGCAGTGCTGTGTTGTACTGCACTGTGTTATACACCATTACATTATAGTACACATTACAGTCTGTCAGGCAGTACTGTGTTGTACTGCACTGTGTTATACAGCATTACATTATAGTACACATTACAGTCTGTCAGGCAGTACTGTGTTGTACTGCACTGTGTTTTTACAGCATTACATTATAGTACACATTACAGTCTGTCAGGCAGTACTGTGTTGTACTGCACTGTGTTATACACCATTACATTATAGTACACATTACAGTCTGTCAGGCAGTACTGTGTTGTACTGCACTGTGTTATACAGCATTACATTATAGTACACATTACAGTCTGTCAGGCAGTACTGTGTTGTACTGCACTGTGTTATACACCATTACATTATAGTACACATTACAGTCTGTCAGTGCTGTGTTGTACTGCACTGTGTTATATAGCATTACATTATAGTACACATTACAGTCTGTCAGGCAGTACTGTGTTGTACTGCACTGTGTTATACAGAATTACATTATAGTACACATTACAGTCTGTCAGTGCTGTGTTGTACTGCACTGTATTATATAGCATTGCATTATAGTATACATTACAGTTTGTCAGGCAGTGCTGTGTTGTACTGCACTGTGTTATACAGCATTACATTATAGTACACATTACAGTCTGTCAGGCAGTACTGTGTTGTACTGCACTATGTTATACAGCATTACATTATAGTACACATTACAGTCTGTCAATGCTATGTTGCACTGCACTATGTTGCCTTATGTATGTGGCATGCTATATTGTATGATATGGCAAGTTTCACGGTATTCTGCGTCAGAGACAACTTCAAACTTTGGATTGAACATGTTTAAAAAAGAACGAACTTAAAGCCTTCATATTTTATCTGAAGATTTTGTACACAATAAAGATACAGTATACTTAATCTGAGTTGTTTTCATTTTGTTTTTGACTTGTTTTAGTTCGTTTTTGTGTTTTCGGTCGTGTGATTATAGACTGACGCCACTTCCCTCCGTTGTCAGGTTCGTCACAAGATTTGCGCTCAGTAAAAAAAAGACTAAATGAAAAGCTACTTATCATGCAACATGAAAATAATGACTTATAAAGTTATTCGAATCGAAATTTCAGTTGCACAACGCGTTTAACCGATACCATTTATATAAGAAATTTACCAACGCGATTTTCGATCTCCGTCAGTCTTCAAAACTGTGGACCGACCGGATCACCGTTTCGTTGTTCATGTGATGCACACATCGTCGGGTATCCGCAATCCGATATAAATGAAAGTTTTTTTAATGTTTGCTTTGTCTAAACGCAAATTTTATTGATTTTCATAAAATAAAAGCGAAAAGCGAATTTGTTTCGAAGCCCACCGCCCCGTCAGTCTTCAACATCAACGACCTATTTTTTTTAAATCATGACAAAGCAATTATTTGGACGGAAGTGACGTGTTTCAACACTATTTCCTACTTCCGCACATTCAGACTGGTCAAGCCAGCGTGCTTTTGCATTGTGAACTACGTCGCATCTGTGTGTTATTTTGATTTTTCATGCGTCAGTCTCCAACGACCGAGGGACAAACGCCCGGAAGTTCCAACAAGTGGTAAGTTTTCACCCCGTTTTTTATCCTTTTAAACATTTTTATATTCATCAGTTGTACGTTTAGTAGACTTAGTTGATCATATATTCTTCGTATTGTGGATCGCGGACCCCGATCTCGGTCATGGCAGTCAGAAACGTTCGAAACCGTCGGAACCCACGACTGATGATTGCAAACGTGAGGTTCGAAGACTGACGCCTTATTTCGGCCGTGTGCTGAGAAGACCGACTGTGTTTAGGTCGTGTGCTGTGAAGACTGACTGTGGTTTAGGTCGTGTGCTGTGAAGACTGACTGTTGTTTAGGTCGTGTGCACTGAAGACTGACTGTGGCTTAGGTCGTGTGTTGTGAGGACTGACTGTACTTTGGGTCTTTTGATACGAAGAATAAAAAGTTCATTTTCAGTATTTTGAAGTTGCGTATACTTGTAACTTGTTTGGTTATTATTAATACTAATATTATTATTAATAATAATGTTGTTGTTGTTATTATTGTTATTATCATAATCAACACAATCATTATTTTTATCATTTTTTATATGATTTTTATTAAATTTGATTGTTGTGAAGTTGAAATCTCTCAAGTTGAATAAATGTTGGTTCCAAATGGCATTGTTTGTTTTGTATTTTAACATTTTTTCGGATTGAGTAATCTGAGTGTTTTTGTTCATGGATTATTTCTGTGTTTTACTGTTGTTGATTGAAACAAAATATTAACATAATGTGGCTGTGTTGTGTGTGTGTGTGTGTGTGTGTTGTGTGTGTGTGAGAGAGAGAAGAGAGAGAGAGAGAGAGAGAAGAGAGAGAGAGAAAGTATCATGTATCATCAAAGTTTATATTTACCAGCATCTTTACTTTGCGTTACTGTTAACTGTGTGTGTGTGTGTGTGTAAGATAGATAATGTTGCTTATAGCCCAGCCGACCGCAGAGGGCCACATCAGGGCTGTCACCACGTTAAAATCAACTCACCAGTCATTTAAAAAAAAAAAAAAAACAACTTTCACACATCTCGTTAAATGACATCGTCTACAAACGCACCAGAAACTTTGTTAAAAATCTTTCTGCCGTAAAATCTTAAATCAGATGAAAAATGTTAATCTCTCTCAAAAACTCAAGGATCACGTCAGGCGGGACATCCCTGAACAGGATCTTCATGGACTCCGCTGTAAAATGTTTGTGTCTCACATCGTGCAAGTCCCAACACTCCAAAAGAACATGTTTCATTGTGAGTGGCGCATGACATGGAATGCACCACGGAGCTTCTTCACTCTTTAAAAGGTAAAAATGGGTAAAATACGAATGGCCGGTGTGCAGCCGGCACAGAACCGTTTCCGCTTTAACGACCACCCGACGTAGATGGGAGGAAGTCCTTAAGGTTTGGACGGATCTGAAAGAGTTTGTTATTCGTCTGTGTGTTCCAATCCTCCTGCCAGAGGTCTCTCACATAATTGTTAATTTTGGGTTTCACATCTGAGCAGGGGATATAAGTGTTGGACAGTTTCTCTCTTGTGGCGTTCTTGGCTAAACGATCAACCATTTCGTTCCCGCCGATACCAACATGACCAGGAACCCAAGCAAGAGTAATGTTGTAACCGTCCGCCTTCAACTTGCTAAAAAGTTCAAAGAAATGCAAAAGTTCTGGATGCTGAAGGTTGCGGCCAGCTATGGCTTCCAAAGCTGACAGCGAATCCGACAGAACCAGAAAGTCCCTCTTTGAAGAATGTGAGATTATCTTCAAAGCCAGAACCAGAGCAGTAAGTTCAGCAGAATAGACAGAAGCATCTGAATGGATATGTTCCAACATCATCTGAGAAGGAGCCCCAGGGCAGTAGGCTGCACAGGCCACTCCATCCTCAGACTTGGAACCGTCAGTGAAAACTTTTTGACAGGATGGGAATTTCGAACAGAGCTCAGCATACAATGCCTTGTACGCCAGAGAGCTGGTAGACTCTTTACGAAAAGCTGCAAGATCGAAACGAATCTCTGGTGTGAAAAAGGTCCACGGAGGTTGATCCGGAAACTTGGAAAAATCGGAAACTACTCCCAGGTCTAGACCTGCATTCCGCACGTGAGGCTGCATACGAAGACCAAACGGCGGAATACATTTAGGGTTGTTTTCAAACTTACTTTGGAACGGAGGGTCAAAGACACAGTCATAGGCAGGATTCTGCGGTTCTGAAAACAGTCGGATATAATAATTCAGAGACAGTTTCAGCCTGCGATTGGACAGTGAAGGTTCACCCGCCTCTGCGTACAGGCTGTACACAGGGGTGGTGCGGAACGCTCCAAGACAGAGACGAAGCCCTTGATGGTGGATAGGGTCCAAGAGTTTGAGGTAAGATGATCTTGCGGAGCCGTACACAGCACAACCGTAGTCCAGTTTGGAACGACCAGGGCTCTGTAGAGGTGCAACAAAGTTTTCTTATCAGCGCCCCAGTCGGTGTGTGCTACGACCCGCAGAATATTCAGTGCCTTTTGGCAAGCCGTTTTGAGGTTTTTAATATGGCTGAGAAAGTTAAGTTTTTGGTCAAAAATGACTCCCAGAAATTTGGCCTCTTTAACAGCTGGAATGGGAGATTTCCCTACTTGAAGTTCCGGATCTGGAAAAAACTGACGGAAATTATGGAAGTGAATACACTGGGTTTTTGTAGCAGAAAAGGTGAAACCGTTTTCATCCGCCCACCGATGGATTTTATCTACGCAAAGCTGGAGCCTGCGCTGGACACTCGGGTACAGGCTTCCAGTTGCGTAGACAGCAAAATCATCCACAAACAATGAGCAGTCTGAACCCTGCTGAACTGATTGAACAATGTTGTTGATCTTAATACTAAAGAGGGCAGGAGATAGTATGCTCCCCTGTGGAACACCCAACTCCTGCTCGTGGACATCAGAGAGAGTGGTGCCAACCCGGACCTGAAACTGTCGTTCTGCCAAAAAATTTTGAATAAAAAGCGGAAGATGACCTCGAAAACCCAGATCATGGAGATCATGAAGTATCCCCGACTTCCAGGTGGTATCGTAGGCCTTCTCCAAGTCAAAGAAAATTGCCACTGCATGCTGTTTGTTCAGAAAGGCGTTCCGAAGTGTAGATTCCAGACGAATCAAATGGTCAACGGTAGTCCGATGTTTGCGGAAACCACACTGTTCTTTCGCCAAAAGGCCATCGGTTTCAAGTTTCCACATGAGCCTAGCATTGACCATTTTTTCCATCAATTTACAAACACAGCTGGTCAAAGCTATGGGACGGTAATTTGAAGGATTAGAAAGATCTTTTCCAGGTTTGGGGATGGGAATAATGAGGGCTTTTCGCCAAGAGGGTGGAAAAAAACCTGTAGTCCACACATGGTTGTAGACCTGTAGCAGTATGTTCAGACATTCTAGCGGAAGATGTTTCAACAGCTGATAATGGATTTCATCTATACCTGGAGAGGAATCGCTGCAAGAAAGCAAGGCAGATTTCAGCTCGTTTAACGTGAAAGGAAGATTGTAGTCTTCCATGTTGTCGGACGAAAAGTTGCAGGGTGATTTTTCTTTTAGGGCTTTGTTTTTGACAAAAGTGGCTGATTTATTAGAAGAGGAGGAATTCTTTTCAATGGTTGAAGCAAGCAGATTAGCAACTGCTTTCTTCTCTGTTATTAAAGAATCCGAAAACTTGAGATGGTTCACAGTGGGACAGGTGTTCTTCCCTTTGATTTTCTTAATGATGTTCCACACTTTTTTCTTGGAAGTTTTTGATGTCAGCCTGGAGCAGAAGCTTCTCCAGGACCGACGTTTACTGATTTTAAAAGTGTGTCTCGATTTAGCACGGAGTTTTTGATGGGCTCGAGCGTTGGGACCCGAAGGTCGTTGGTACACCTGACGCTGAGCCCGTTTTCTAACTTTGGAAATTTGTTGGCAGTCTGAATCAAACCAGGGTGTTTTTGGCATTTGAAGTTTATCGGAAGACACTGGAATACAAGCTTTAGCACACTTGATCACAGTGTTAGTCAGTTGTTGTTGTTGTTGTTGTCGTACCCTGGCTAAAAGACTCCAGGGATCATCCGAACAGCCGAAGCATTTGAACACTATGGCACAAATGCATCAGCTGGGGATGAGAACATTACGTGTGTGACCGTTTTTGATTACCCCGCCACATGGGCAGCCACTCAGTGATTCAGCTGGGTCCGGACTCTGAAGAAAATCAGTGTCCTGGAATTCTTTAGAAATAGTGGTTGCAAATAGATCCCAGTTTGCTTTCTTGTAATTTAGATGTTGAGAGACAGAGACGTGTTCAGTTATGACGGGTTGTAGTAAGACAGGGAAATGGTCACTTCCGTGCAGATCGTCATGGACAGACCACTCATAGTCCAGGACCAGCGAGGGTCACAAACCGACAAATCTAAACACGAAAGTGAACCTGTGGAAGAGTGGAGGTAAGTTGCAGATCCGTCGTTCAGACAACACAAATCCAAATCCGAAAGGACATCCTCAATTAGCAGACCTCTGGATGACGTATGGACACTACCCCAAAGAGGATTGTGACCGTTAAAGTCACCCAACAGCAAAAAAGGTCGAGGAAGTTCTTCTATCAGATTGACAAGGTCCTGACGACAAACCGGGACAGAAGGAGGTAAATAAAGAGAACAGATTGTCACAGTCTTGTGGAGAGTGACTCTCGCAGCTACAGCCTGAAGGGAGGTAGACAAAGTGACAGGACTATACAACAAAGTTTTATGTAGGAGAAGGGCAACACCGCCCGACAGTCCCAACGTGGATGGTTGTGCAGGTTTTGAAAGAATATTAAAGCCAGAAAGAGTAAAGGTCTTCTGGCTTTGAATTTGAGTTTCCTGAAGAGCCACGACGGAAGGTTTTATAGATCGACACAGAAGCTGCAGCTCCTCGAAGTTGGAATTTAGTCCACGGATATTCCAATGGAATATTGTACTATCCATGGTGCAGAGGGTGAAAAGGAGAGAGATCAGGTCATCTCCTCATCAACGTCTGCCTCCAATGGAGCGAATTTGTTATTCAGCTTCACTGGAGTGTGTTGGTCTACAGACCTGCTGGCAGACTTGCCAACAGGCGAAGAAGGTCTGGATTTGGGAGATGGTGGAGGTTTCTTCCTTATCTCCACCATCTCCACACTGGGTTGAACTCCCTTGCCCGCACGGGCACTGGACTGAGGAGTTCGAGGTTGGGGTGCTGGCTTTTTAATCTGCCCAGCAGCAGATGTTGTAGACTGCTGGGCAGTCTGAGGGGTGGCGGATTTTTTGCCTCCACCAGGGGCATTCATTTTGGGTTGGAAGGTGGTGGACCTGCTACCACCAGAACTGACAGATTTTACTTGCAATGTCTTTGAAAACATGAATTCATCAGTCTGGCAGCAGACTGACCTAGTAGAAACTGTGGGAATTTTCTTTACAGCCGAAGCATAGGAAGAAGCTGTGGGCGTCTGACTGCCCACAACCTGTTTCCGGGCTTCAAAAAATGAGATCTTCTTTTCCGTTTTGACACGTTGGATAGCAGATTCTTGAATCCAAAGAGGACAGTTTCGTGAAGAGGAGGGATGGTCGCCACCGCAGTTAGCACAATGTGCCGGATCTTTGCACGGCCCATCATGGGTTGCCTTGCAGCAAATACCACACACCTCCTGCCCAGAACAGCGGTCCCTGACATGGCCAAACCTCTGGCACCTAAAACACCTCAACGGGGATGGCACATACAGTTGAACCCGAACATTCAGGTAGCCGACTTTGATGACCGGAGGCAGCACAGGGTTGCAGAATGTCAGAAAGAGGGTATTGGTGGCCACTCTTTCTGCACCCTTCTTTACTGTCACCCTGCGCACCTCCGTCACACCCTGGGACGCCAGCTCCGATTTGATCTCTGCTTCTGTGACACCAGATAAATCCCGGCAGCGAATCACGCCTTTCGATGAATTTAGCTGTTTGTGGGAGTTACCTTGATCTCCCTGTCCACAAGTTTCGTTGCCTTCAGCAGCTGTTCAGACTGTTTTTTTGTTCTACATTGAATGAGGAATGAGCCATTTCGCAATCTTTTGATGGATTGAGGGTCACCTGCTAAACCCTGAAAGCCCTTCTGGATAGCAAAAGGGCTCAGAGCTGAAAGGGGTCTTTCCTGCTCCGTCCCTTCCATTACGAGCCAGGAAGCCCAGAATCCTGTCCTTTGTCGTACCTCAGTATCTGAATCACTGTCACCTTCGAAATCCCCTGAAACAGGGGATGCTGCCTTCCTCTTCCTTTTGGGGGGATATTTTTTAAAGAAGCCATATTTAGTTTATTGTAATTCATCCCTCCCTTACCCACCCACCTTGGAGTCCAACTAAGGGGCCAGGGCCAAGAAACCAATGTCTTGACCCCTTCCAGGCTTCGGGAGAGATATACGACAAACAGAAAACCACCAACCCTATCCCCCTGATCATGCTCAACTCCCGGGGACAGAGAGCTGAGCACTGCAGGGGTTCACATGGCCAGCAGGGGGACTGCCTGTCTTGACCCAGCCCCAAGAAGGGGAGCCGATTAGTACACCCGGGCCAAAGTGTACTCCCTGTCTAGGAGAGGTCCGAGCCAAAGTGATGTGTTGAGAGCGCTGGCTCTCTCAACCACCAGGATCTCATTCCCCTCCGACACAGGTCGCACCGCACGGCAAACGCGGCGGATCTTAAGGAGACCACAGAGAGAAAAGGAGTGTGTAAAAGAAGACTTGAAGGGGAGACGAAGATAGAAAAGGGCCAAATAAGGGAGGCAGAAAACAAGAAAAGGAGAAAGGCGGGTTACTCTTAGTCAGGATCCTCACCCTTAGCCTATCTGACATGGGAAGCCCTACCAGGGGCATCAACTTCTTACCACGTTTCGCTTAGGCCATACAGCATCTTCACCTCTCAGGCCTACAAGCAGTGTGAAAAAACCAGCCTATCTCCCAAGTATTGATGCCCCCGTCAGCATAGCCTAAAGGATCACTGGACCACGCAAACCCTCCGACCACGACAAGGTCGCAACCCCCCGGAGGGTGTGTGTGTGTGTGTGTGTGTGTGTGGTGTGTGTGTGTGCTGTATATTAATTTTCAGCTTAAAAAGTGTAAGACAAACTAATTTTATCCATTCTTGTGCAGTAACTGGGCAAGATACAACAAACATTATTAGTTATAAACTTATATAATATATATATATAATATATATATATATATATATATATATATATATATATATATATATATATATATATAATATATAATTTATTTATTTATTCATTCTCCAGGTTTTTCATGACTATTTTTAATTTATGCTCATTGTTTCTTTTAGCATTATGATTGTTACAGCTCAAAAGAATAATGCAGCTTCCATGGTTTACATTAACTGCAATTTAATTTCAGTTCATCATGTCATCACCTGCTGCACTTTGGAGGCAACGCCTGAAAGAAACAGATCCCGAGAAGTATTCAGAGTACTTGACGAAAGAAAGGGAAAGGAGCAAGTTACGGCGTGAGAAGAAAAAGCAGAAATACGTGTCGGAGCTCCTTACAAGGGCTTCAGCGCAAGAAAAAGAACGAGAAGCAGATCTTGCAAGGTAAAGAGGTGATGGTTAGTCAGCATCGACTTCATTAATCTCAAAAGATAATTTTCTTATTTTTCCCATCCACTCTTGTTTTTTCGTTCTTTTCTTGCGATTATATTTTTCTTCATCTGTGGCTAAGTCTCTACTTTGCACACCTTGTCACATGTGTGTGCTTTTGTCCACAAATTTGTGGCCAGTAAAACTGTCAAGTAATATCTAAAAAACATGGAAAGAATCATTTAAGACTGTTAACATGGGACCACAAAATAGGTTATAAACATAAAACTAAATATAAGAAATATAGTTTAAAACGCATGAGGTTCTCCCTTTGCTGTGTGTGTGTGTGTGTGTGTGTGTGTGTGTGTGTGTAAATAATCTGCACTTGAGAGTGTGAGTGAAAATGAATGTAGTGTGTTAGTGTTTTATTTGTTACAGGCAGTGCAACCAAATATTTATTATACAACTGTAGTTTATTTTGTTTTTAAAAAAACAACAAAAAACGGAAACCTTTGTAAAACTACCCCATAAAAGTGTATGGTTAGTTCAAGTGAATTAATGCCAGTCACGATAAAGAAATGTGTCCTGGCACAGGAAAAAAACTGTCAAATGAGTATTGTGGATATCATTATCAATTAAGTATTGTAAAATATGTTTCAGACAACGGTGGCGACGCTACTATGCCAGAAAAAAGCAGTCAACAGGACGGTCATCAACAAGGAGCAGAAATGCTGAACCAGCCAGTCCGCCATCAAAACGCCCCAAAGATATGACAACTGAAGAATACAAAGAGCACAAAAGACTTCTGCGTGCAAAATCCAGGGCAAGAGAAGGACCACAGAAAAAGAGGAGAATCAAAGAGAAAAACGCCCTTCGTAAGCGAGCAGCAAGACAGGAGAGAAAAATGCTGTCAACTCCACAGCCAGCACTTCCTCAGCTTACACCAGAATCTCTGAAGAAGTCTGACTACAACTTCATTTCAAAGTTCAGAAAAAAACTCCAAAAAAGATCTGAAACTCCAGTGCATTTTGCCAAGATGGTGAAAAATATTGCCACCAAAGCACTGACACCAAGAAAACAACAGGCCCTGAGGAATGCTGGGCTGTCTGTTGAGCATCAAAAGACAAGACGAAGTCTTTTTGGGTCTACAAAAAAAATTGTGACTAAAAATGTTAGTAGACGTCTGTTTCAAAAGAACAGACAACAAAGAAAGGATGCACTTTCAGCTGCAGACAAACAAAAAGTGAGGCTTTTTATATGCGTGAAGATATATCACGTGTTTTGCCTCACAAGAGGTACGCAAGAAAGGAAGGCCCAGGATACGTCATGCAACAGACACTGAAAAGTGCATTTGAAATCTTCCGCACAGAGAACCCAGATTTCAAATTGGGGTACACAAAATTTACTATGCTGAGACCTAAGACTGTTCGCAAAATCTGCTCAACTTTTTCGGAGGGCTGCCAGTGTGTGTATTGTGTGAACATAAGCCTCAAAATCCTTGCAGTCAATAGAATTGTGACTGCATTGAAGTTGGATTCCAACATGAGACTCAGAAGTGAAACACACATGGTGACTATGCTTCTGTGTGACAAAGGTGAAGCACAGTTTGCAAAGCCAGACTGTATTAATGGAACTTGTCGAAACTGTAGTGACATAAAAGCAACACTTTAAAAACACTATGCCCAGCTGATCAGCATCAATCCAGCCATTACTTGGAGCAGCTGGAGAAGAAAACAAAGGGAATGGAAAGACGGGGAGAGAACCCATTGTAAGACAAGCTTCATTTCTTGATCTTATGGAGGAACTCCTGGAGGACATCATCCAACCGGCCCAGAACACCACTTTTCCAAAACACCTCTTTGTGGCTCACTGGCAATACTGTCAGTACCGTTCTCTCAAAGAGAACCTGAAAATAAATCAGGTCATGATGGTGATGGACTTTGCGGAGAACAGGAAGTCCAGATTTCAAGATGAAATCAAAAGTGCACATTACGACAAGCACCAAATAACACTTCATCCTGTGATCAGTTTTTATCGTGACAGACAGACTGGTGAACTTGTTCGGCATGCACTGAATTTTGTCAGTGATGATATTGGGCATGATCACAATGCTGTTCATCATTTCACTGAGCAGTCCATCAAGTTTCTTGAATCATCCAGAATTATTTTGCCAGACAGTGAGGTGATCATTTTCAGCGATGGCTGTGCATGTCAGTACAAAGGAAAGGGAACCTTTGCTGACCTTACACATTACAAAGTGTCGATCCAACGAGTGTTTTTTGGCTCAGAACATGGCAAAGGAGAGGCTGATGGCGAGACCGGAACAATTAGCAAAAGCCTGGAAACGGCTGTTCTTTGCCGTCAAACATTCATAAAAAATGCAGCAGATCTGTTCAAATGGTCAGTGGAGAACCTGACAAAAGATGAACAATTATCAAAGAGGAACTTTTTCTTGGTGGGGCCTGATGAAATCAAAAGAAACAGACCAGAAAGTCAGGTAAAACCTGTTCAGGGTTCCAGAGGCTTTCATCAAATTGTGAAAGTTGTGCCATTTATTTTCAAGGCAAGACCAATCGCCTGTTTTTGCCCAGCATGCCAGAGACATGACACTGACAACTGCAGTAACAAACAGTATGTGCAACCTTTTACAAGATATCAGCTAAAACAAATTGTAGATGTTGACAGTTCAAATCACAACTCTTCTCCTCATCAAGATGAAAGTCTTCCCATCACCCGCACTGAATTCTTTGCTGAATGCCAGCAAAAATTGATCCATGCCAGGGCAAGAGGATTCAAATCATTTGTTCAATGTGCCATGGAAGACAAAGAGCAAGCTGATGCCAGGTATCCTCTGGATATAATGCCAGTAGAAGAGCCATGCTTCACACGATCACTGACTGACTGCATTGCAGCTTCATATTTGCCAAGTGACTTCTTCCATGCTGATCGATTTCCTGTCCAGACTACAGCTCAGGGAAACTGCCTTCCTCTATCCTTGAGCACAGCGGTCTTTGGAGAAGACTCTTTTCACAAGGAACTGAGAGTCAGAATTACTTGGGAGCTAGCCATGAACAAACATACTTACTTGTCACCATTCATGATCAGCAATGGAACAAACCTTGACGGATGTGCGTCTCTCAGTTTTTACCACCAAACTGGAGATTATCCTCATCTAAATCTCTTTTCAGCGTATGAAGAGGAAGTGATGGCTTGTGCTGGAGATTATGTCTTCATGGGGCCTTGGCAGCTTCATGCTGCAGCAACAGTTTTGCAGAGGCAGATCTATTCTGTCTATCCTGACCTGACTGATACACCATTTAGGCCAGAGCTGAACAGATTCTTCAAACCAGTGACAGCAGCTCATACGCCCCACTTCCCTGTGTACATCTTGTGGACATCATGCAGTCAGAAGAAGGAAAATGTGGATCCTGCCGTCTGGACAGCCAACCACTTCGTACCTTTGGTGAAAGAAGTGAATGTGCAAAGGAGCCCACCCCGAGTTGGTGACTTTGTCCGAGTCACCTACATGGTGAACAAGAAAAGTCGCACATACATTGGTGTTGTCAGTCCTGCTCCAGAGTCGATGAATGCCAGACTAAATGAAGAAGATTTGGTGGTGACATTCCTCACAAAAGCTGCTCATGGAAACTATTATGTTTATCCACCAACAGAGCAGATATTTGCTGTCTCTTCTGCAGAGGCAGACATTGAACTTGTAGAACCACCTACCATCAACCAAAGAGGACATCACAAATTTGCAGTTTAAATCTGCATTGGGATGGGGGGGGGGGGGGGGGGGGGGGGGGGGGGGGGGGGGGGGGTGAAGCAAGTGTGTGCATTTGTGGAAATGTAAGATGGTGTCTGCACATGTTTATGTGACATTTGCATATAAAAGTACACATCAGCATGAATTGATGCTCCAAGTAAGGATAGAATATAAACTGTATTTTTAACCTTAGGAATATGCAATCACGAAATTGCAACTTAAAATAATGTTTGTGTGCGTGTTGTATTGTACAGGACATGTATGCAAGTGTAGGTGTGTGCATTTATAAAAATGTAAGATGTGTGTGCACATGAATAATCAGTTCTTTTGTATTTGTGGAAAAGGGAATAAATGGGGAGAGGGGAAGAAAAGTTTTAATGTATGACACAACATTCCCTGTTCTAAAAATATAAATATGGGAGGGGGGGGGGGGGGGGGTGTAAACTCACCTTCTTGTGTATCCTGAAAAACTAAACAAAATTTTACAAATGTGTAATACACAATTCATTGCATGCTTGAATTGACTTAATTTCCAGTTACCTGTACAATCTCAGAATTTTCGGCTTGTACATTTGAAGTTTTCATTCACAGTCCTGTTTGTGTGTGTGTAAAAATATTTCATCATTTATAACATGTACATATGTGATGTATTTTGATGCCTTTTTTAACAGTAAATTGAGATTTTTTATGTACTTTGCATCAGTTGTTTGTGATCTCTATTAATCATGAACTGCGCAAAGGGGGACGATAAGGGCTTGGCAGGGGGGGGAGGAGGGGGGGGGGGGGGCTCCCAGCAGGTATTTAGCTCAATATTCACTACCTATCATTACAAAATACCTGTATATTCAACACTGGAGGCATACTGAACAGCAAACAAATAAAAATGGTGACCTAGCTTCACTTAGGATTTTTCGCAATATTTTCGTAAAAATTAGGGGTGGGGGTGGGCAATGGCTATTTATGTCTAACATGATTGCTCACTATCCCTAAAAGTAGTTGATCTGGACTGGGAACATGTTTGATCATAAGCACACAAAAAATTGAAGGCCTAGCTTCATTTTCAATTTTTAAAAAACAATTCAGAAAATGGGAAGTGGGCAATTTGAAGATCGTGAAACCTGCCATATTATCTTTCCTCATTACATCATATTATATACAGAATGATGTGACATTCAATCACTTTATCATCATAGCATCTACATAAGCAACCTCTGTAGGTGACCTCATTCCAGAAACATCAGGAGTATCCTGACTGATCACTGGTAAAGTGAACCAACACAATTCCTTCATCTTGCCTTCAGGTTGGTTGGGATGTTCTCGAGGCCTGGACGCCACCTTCAGTGAGTGGGTGAGGAAAATGTCACGCTCTTCCACAAACACCTGACTAAGGGCAGGGAACTCTCTGTCATCTCCTTCAGAAGCTGCTCCAGCAGATCCGCTGCTTGCACTTCTCCACGTCCTCCTTGCTGTCAACACATCGTTCACCAGTAACAATGGCAGTGTCAACACTTCACGTCCTCCTTGCTGTCAACACATCGTTCACCAGTAACAATGGCAGTGTCAACACTTCACGTCCTCCTTGCTGTCAACACATCGTTCACCAGTAACAATGGCAGTGTCAACACTTCACGTCCTCCTTGCTGTCAACACATCGTTCACCAGTAACAATGGCAGTGTCAACACTTCACGTCCTCCTTGCTGTCAACAAATTGTTCACCAGTAACAACGGCAGTGTAAACACATCATTTACCAGTAATAATGGCAGTGTAAACACTTCATGTCCTCCTTGCTGTCAACACATCGTTCACCAGTAACAATGGCAGTGTCAACACTTCACGTCCTCCTTGCTGTCAACACATCGTTCACCAGTAAAAATGGCAGTGTCAAAACATCATGTCCTCCTTGCTGTCAACACATCGTTTAACAGTAATAATGGCAGTGTAATCACTTCACGTCCTCCTTGCTGTCAACACTTCAATTACCAGTGATAATGGCAGTGTAAACACTTCATGTCCTCCTTGCTGTCAACACATCAATTACCAGTGATAATGGCAGTGTAAACACTTCATGTCCTCGTTGCTGTCAACACATCAATTACCAGTGATAATGGCAGTGTAAACACTTCATGTCCTCCTTGCTGTCAACACATCAATTACCAGTGATAATGGCAGTGTAAACACTTCTTGTCCTCCTTGCTGTCAACACATCAATTACCAGTGATAATGGCAGTGTAAACACTTCTTGTCCTCCTTGCTGTCAACACACCATTCACTATTAATAATGGCAGTGCAACACATTGTTTACCAGCAATAATGGCAGTGTAAACACTTTACATCCTCCTTGCTGTCAACACATGGTTTACCAGTAGTGATGGCAGTGTCAACACTTCATGTCCTCCTTGCAGTCAACACATGGTTTACCAGTAGTGATGGCAGTGTCAACACTTCATGTACTCTATGCAGTCAACACATGGTTTACCAGTAATGATGGCAGTGTCAACACTTCATGTCCTCCTTGCAGTCAACGCATGGTTTACCAGTAGTGATGGCAGTATCAACACTTCATGTCCTCCTTGCTGTCAACACATGGTTTACCAGTAAAAATGACAGTGTCAACACTTCATGTCCTCCATGCAGTCAACGCATGATTTACCAGTAGTGATGACAGTGTCAACACTTCATGTCCTCCATGCAGTCAATGCATGGTTTACCAGTAGTGATGGCAGTGTCAACACTTCATGTCCTCCTTGCAGTCAACGCATGGTTTACCAGTAATGATGGCATTGTCAACACTTCATGTCCTCCTTGAAGTCAACACATGGTTTACCAGTAGTGATGGCAGTGTCAACACTTCATGTCCTCTATGCAGTCAACACATGGTTTACCAGTAGTGATGGCAGTGTCAACACTTCATGTCCTCATTGCAGTCAACGCATGGTTTACCAGTAGTGATGGCAGTGTCAACACTTCATGTCCTCCATGCAGTCAACGCATGGTTTACCAGTAGTGATGGCAGTGTCAACACTTCATGTCCTCCATGCTGTCAATGCATGGTTTACCAGTAATGATGGCAGTGTCAACACTTCATGTCCTCCATGCAGTCAACGCATGGTTTACCAGTAAAAATGACAGTGTCAACACTTCATGTCCTCCTTGCTGTCAACACATGGTTTACCAGTAATGATGGCAGTGTCAACACTTCATGTCCTCCTTGCAGTCAACACATGGTTTACCAGTAAAAATGACAGTGTCAACACTTCATGTCCTTATTGCTGTCAACACATGGTTTACCAGTAATAATGACAGTGTCAACACTTCATGTCCTCCTTGCAGTCAACGCATGGTTTACCAGTGGTGATGGCAGTGTCAACACTTCATAAAATAAGATACGATAATGTTGCTTATAGCCCAGCCAACCACAAAGGGCCATATCAGGGCTGTCATCACGTTAAAATCAACTCACAAGTCTTTCATTCACACAATTCTTTAAAATACCTCACAAGTCTTTCATTCACACAATTCTTTAAAATACATCTTCTAAAAACCCATCCAAAAGTTTGTTAAAAAACTTTCCACTGTAAAACCTCAGATCCGATGAAAAATGTTAATCTCTTTCAAGAACTCAAAGATCACGTCAGGCGGAACGTCTCTTAACAAGGTTTTCATGGAATCTGCTGTAAAATGTTTGTGTCTCACATCGTGCAAGTCCCAACACTCTAAAAGAATATGTTTCATTGTGAGTGGCACATGACATGGAACGCACCACGGAGCTTCTTCACTCTTTAAAAGGTATGAATGAGTAAAATATGAATGGCCCGTGTGCAGCCGGCACAGAACTGTTTCTTCTTTACGACCACCAGACGAAGATGAGAGGAACTCCTTAAGGTTTGGACGGATCTGAAAGAGTTTGTTATCCGTCTGCGTATTCCAATCCTCCTGCCAGAGGTCTCTGACATAATCGTTAATTTTGAGTTTCAGATCTGAGCAGGGGATATATATGTTGGACAGTTTCTCTGCCGTGGCATTCTTGGCCAAATGATCAACCATTTCATTCCCTCCGATGCTAAAGTGACCAGGAACCCAGGCCAGAATAACGTTGTAACCATCTGCTTTCAACTTGGTAAAAAGTTAAAAAAAGTGTAAAAGTTCTGGATGCTGAAGGTTGCGGCCAGCTATGGCCTCCAAAGCTGACAGTGAATCTGACAGAACCAGAAAGTCCCTCTTCGTAGATTGTGAGATTATCTTCAATGCCAGAACCAGAGCAGTAAGTTCAGCAGAATATGACAGAAGCATCTGGAGGTATATGTTCTAACAGTATCTGAGAAGAAGCACCAGGGCAATAGGCTGCACAGGCCACTCCATCCTCAGACTTGGAACCGTCAGTGAAAATTTTCTGATAAGATGGGAATTTTGAACAGAGGTCAGCATACAATGCCTTGTGTGCCAGAGAGCTGGTACATTCTTTGCGAAAAGCTGCAAGATCAAAACAAATTTTTGGTGTGGAAAAGGTCCATGGAGGCTCATCTGGAAACTTGGAAAAATTGGACACAACTCCTAGGTCGAGACCTGCATTCTGTGCATGAGGCTGCATACGAAGACCAAACAGCGGAACAGAGTTGGGGTTGTTTTCGAATTTGCTTTGAAACTGAGGGTTAAAGACACAGTCATAGGCAGGGTTTTCCGGTTCAGAGAACAGTCTGATATAGTAATTCAAAGACAGTTTCAGCCTGCGGTTGGACAGTGAGGGTTCACCTGCCTCTGCATACAGGCTGTGCACAGGGGTGGTGCGGAATGCTCCAAGACAAAGACGAAGCCCTTGATGGTGGATAGGGTCCAAGAGTTTTAGGTAAGACGGTCTTGCACAGCCATACACTGCACAACCATAGTCCAGTTTGGAACGGACCAAGGCCCTGTAGAGGTGCAGCAAAGTTTTCTTATCAGCGCCCCAGTCAGTGTGTGCTACGACCCACAGAATATTCAGAGCTTTCTGGCAAGAGGTTTTTAATGTGGCTGAGAAAGTTGAGTTTTTGGTCAAAAATAACTCCTAGGAATTTGGCCTCTTTGACAGCTGGAATGGGAGATTTCCCTATTTTGATTTCAAGATCTGCAAAAAGCTGACGAAAATTATGGAAGTGAATGCACTGTGTCTTTGTAGCAGAAAAAGTGAAGCCGTTTTTATCTGCCCACTGATGAATTTTATCCACACAAAGCTGGAGCCTGCGCTGGACACTCGGGTACAGGCTTCCAGTTGCGTAAACAGCAAAATCATCCACAAACAATGAGCAGTCTGAACCCTGTTGAACGGATTTAACAATGTTGTTGATCTTGATGCTAAAGAGGGTAGGAGACAGTATGTTTCCTTGTGGAACACCCAACTCCTGCTCATGAACATCAGAGAGAGTGGTGCCAACCCGGACCTGAAATTGTCCTTCTGCCAAAAAAATTTTGAATAAAAAGTGGAAGATGACCCTGAAAACCAAGATCATGGAGATCATGAAGAATCCCAGATTTCCAGGTGGTATCGTAGGCTTTCTCCAAGTCGAAGAATATAGCTACTGCATGTTGTTTGTTAATAAAGGCGTTCCGAAGTGTAGATTCTAGACGGATCAAATGGTCCACTGTAGTTCGATGTTTGCGGAAACCACACTGTTCTTTTCGCCAGAAGGCTGTCGGTTTCAAGTTTCCACATGAGTTGAGCGCTGACCATTTTTTCCATCAGTTTGCAGACACAGCTGGTCAAACCTATCGGATGGTAATTGGATGGGTTTGAAAGATCTTTTCCAGGTTTGGGTAT
Source organism: Conus ventricosus (assembly GCA_018398815.1). Lineage (NCBI taxonomy): Eukaryota > Metazoa > Mollusca > Gastropoda > Neogastropoda > Conidae > Conus > Conus ventricosus. The sequence goes on from CM031604.1 coordinate 100,475,536, forward strand.
AGGTATGATAAGGGCTTTCCGCCAGGATGGTGGAAAACACCCTGTGGTCCAAATATTGTTGAAGACTTTCAGAATGGTCTGGAGACAGCTTACTGGGAGATGTTTCAAGAGCTGATAGTGGATCTCATCCAGGCCAGGAGCAGAATCGTTGCAGGTTTGCAGAGCTGATTTCATTTCATCGATCGAAAATGGCAGATTGTAGGCTTCAGTGTTGTCTGATAAGTTACAAGGAGATTTTTCTTTCAGGAGTTTGTTTTTTCAGAAAAGCAGGCGTTTTATTTGTGGAGGAAGAGTTCTTTTCAACAGTTGAGGCCAGCACATTAGCTACAGCTTGTTTATCTGTGATCAGGCCTTCTGCAAGTTTCAGGTGATGGACAGAAGGATTGGTATTTTTCCCACTAATTTTCCTGATCACTTTCCATACTTTCTTCTTGGAGGTCTTTGAAGTCAACTTGGAGCAGAAGTCTCTCCAAGACTGACGTTTACACTTTTTGAAAATGTAGCGAGATGTGGCACGGAGATTTTGGTGGGCCCTCGCGTAAGGTATTGATGGCCTGCGACAGACAACATGTTGAGCCTTCTGGCGTTGACTGTGGATTTGTTGGCACTCAGCATTAAACCAGGGAGTTTTCGGCATCTGAGGTTTGGTGGTAGAAGCCGGAATGATGTTCTTGGCACAGCTGATGATGATGTTCGTCAAGGTTTCAGCGGGGTCAGGACTTTGAAGAACCTGATCCTCCACTAATTCTGTTTGTATGTTTGTAGCAAAAAGATCCCAGTTGGCTTTTCTAAGGTTAAGACGTTGTGGTAAGATGATGTGTTCTGACAATTTATGTCTCAAGACTATTGGAAAATAGTCACTTCCATGTAGATCATCATGAACACTCCAATCAAAGTCCAAGACCAGTGAAGGATCGCATACTGATAAATCGATGCAAGACAGAGTGCCATTTGACGAATGTAGATATGTTGGAAAGCCATCATTCAGACAACACAGGTCAAGCTGAGTAGACATCCTCCAGAAGTAGACCTCGGGGAGAGGAGTCTGCACTGCCCCAAAGAGGAGAGTGGCCGTTCAGGTCCCTAGAAGCAAGAAAGGGCGTGGGAGTTCTTCCATGAGGCTAACCAGCTCTTGTCGACTGACAGATGATGATGGAGGTATATACAGGGAACAAACTGTCACTGTTTTATGCAGGGAGATTCTGGCAGCTAAAGCTTGAACAGAAGATTTAAGGTTGACAGGGCTGAACAATAAAGATTTGTGGATGAGTAACAAGACCCCACCTGAAACTCCAAGAGCTGTAGGTTGGGCTGGTTTAGACAGTACATTAAAACCTGAAACAGACCAGCTGCCGTGGCGAAGTGGTTAGTGTCGCGGACTCCCGGCTGGGAGGTCAATCAACCACCGTCGTCGATTTCAGTAGCATTTCTGAGTGCTGCTTGGAAGAGCACTCAACCAGAAGTGGCCCGTTCCTTAATCTTTTGACGCTCTTTGGCTTGCCGCTGAGACCACTGATTCCTTTCGCAATCGCAAAAAGACTCAGGCCCGACAGAGGTCTATCTTCATCCGCTCCCTCAACAACCAGCCAGCTGGGCCAGAAGCCCGAAAGGTTTCTTGTGTCATATTCAGAATCCCTATCTGTATCTGTTTCCGAATCTTGCCTGTGTCTTTTTTCAGTTTTAGGTGCCATGTTGTATTCATTTAAATTCATCTCTCTCGATTCCCACCCGCCACCGAGTCCCAACAAGGGGGATGCCCATTTTATACGGAATTCCAGTATATCAGGGCACCAGGATTTCAAAAGAGACATACACAGGCCTGAAAGCCTCCCTGCCACGGAAACTCCCAAACCCGTTTGACCCGAACCGCCGCCTTCTAGCCTGAGCTAGGGCATGCACGCGACCAGCCGCTTGATTGAAGTGGGCCACTTCGACCACCTGTCTAGAGGAAGTCCAGGCCAAAGAGGTGTGTTGACCTGATGCAGTGCAGTCACATCAGCGGTCTCAACCTCTAGGATCCTATTCTCCCCCATCACAGGACGCACCGCATGGCAAACACCGTGGGCCTCAAGAAGACCACAGAGAAAATAAGAGTGTGGGAAAGAAGACTTGAAGGGGAGACGAAGATAGAAAACAGCCAAATAAGAGAGGCAGAAAACAGTTACAGAATTCCATGACCATTGTGTCCATGGCATTATACAGGTACAGTATTCCATGACCATTGTGTCCATGGCATTATACAGGTACAGTATTCCATGACCATTGTGTCCATAGCATTATACAGGTACAGTATTCCATGACCATTGTGTCCATGGCATTATACAGGTACAGTATTCCATGACCATTGTGTCCATAGCATTATACAGGTACAGTATTCCATGACCTTTGTGTCCATAGCATTATACAGGTACAGTATTCCATGACCTTTGTGTCCATAGCATTATACAGGTACAGTATTCCATGACCATTGTGTCCATAGCATTATACAGGTACAGTATTCCATGACCATTGTGTACATGGCATTATACAGGTACAGTATTCCATGACCATTGTGTCCAAGCCCTTGTGCAGTTACAGTATTCCATGACTTTTCCATCAACAGGGTTTGAGTTATCATTATCTGGGTGCTGCACTGACCAAGTTTTTTCCCCATAAACACACACACATACTTACACAGACACAGGAACAGATGGGTGCTGCACTGACCAAATTTTTTCCCCATAAACACACAGATATACTTACACAGACACAGGAACAGATGGGTGCTGCACTGACCAAATTTTCCCCCATAAACACACAGATATACTTACACGGACACAGGGACAGATGGGTGCTGCACTAACCAAGTTTTTTCCCATAAACACACAGACATACTTACACAGACACATGAACAGATGGGTGCTACACTGACCAAGTTTTTTCCCCCCATAAACACACAGATATACTTACACAGATACAGGAACAGAGGGGTGCTGCACTGACCAAGTTTTTTCCCCATAAACACACAGATATACTTACACAGATACAGGAACAGATGGGTGCTGCACTGACCAAGTTTTTTCCCCGATAAACACACAGATATACTTACACAGATACAGGAACAGATGGGTGCTGCACTGACCAAGTTTTTTCCCCCCATAAACACACGGATATACTTACACAGATACAGGAACAGATGGGTGATGCACTGACCAAGTTTTTTCCCCCATAACACACAGATATACTTACACAGATACAGGAACAGATGGGTGCTGCACTTGCCAAGTTTTTCCCCACACAGATATACTCGCACAGACACAGGAACACACACACATAGACACACACACACAAACACCAAGCATAGTGTCCACTCTATGCACCTGATAGGATCTTTGGTGGTGATGAGATACCAGGCCAGTTTGATCTTCTGCCATATAGAGAGTGCCCCAAGAGCACGCTTCAGTGTGATCTGAATGGCCGGTCACCCAGCTGAAGCCGACAGCCCGGTACCTGTCGGGCCTAAAAACACCACACGCACCACTAAGCTGGTTTTACCTGACAAGAAACAGCATACACAATACCTGTCCCACAACCTAGGTAAAACATTTTAAATCAGTTTTTTTTGGCTTGATAATTTCAGCAAATGAGGAACTTCAATATCATTTGATCCAGCTGACAATGCAAATTTTTCTAACTATGTATGCACAAGATGTCAATACTTTGTGTGTGTGTGTGTGTGTGTGGTGTGGTGTGTGTGTGTGTGTGTGTGTGTGTGTGTGTGTGTGTGTTTGTGCGTGCGTGCGTGCGTGCGTGCATGCGTGCTGTCTGCCTGGGTGTGTGCGTGCGTGCAATTCATTAACCAAAAAACAATTAAACAAAGAAAGAGCATAACTGGAGGATTGAAATGTCCAATTCTCATGTGACAACAGAAAAGAAATCTTGCTTGTGGATCATGTTGTCACTGGCTCCACAGCAATACGCCCCACCTCTGATTGCTTCAGCCAGCTTACACTGAGGGAGGACAGTGGTGACAGGGCTCAGAATTCTGATTGCAACTCTCCATGAGAATATCAGTCTAGTCCTTCTGCCTGAACGTGGACACCCACAAGCCTCCATGACAGTATTGATCCGTTCCTTCTGCCTGAACCATGGACACCCACAAGCCTCCAGGACAGTATCAATCTTGTCCATCTGCCTGAACATGGACACCCACAAGCCTCCAGGACAGTATTGATCTGTTCCTTCTGCCTGAACATGGACACCCACAAGCCTCCAGGACAGTATCAATCTAGTCCTTCTGCCTGAACATGGACACCCACAAGCCTCCAGGACAGTATTGATCTGTTCCTTCTGCCTGAACATGGACACCCACAAGCCTCCAGGACAGTATTGATCTGTTCCTTCTGCCTGAACATGGACACTACAAGCCTCCAGGACAGTACTGATCCGTTCCTTCTGCCTGAACATGGACACCCACAAGCCTCCAGGACAGTTCAATCTAGTCCATCTGCCTGAACATGGACACCTACAAGCCTCCAGGACAGTATTGATCTGTTCCTTCTGCCTGAACATGGACACCCACAAGCCTCCAGGACAGTATTGATCTGTTCCTTCTGCCTGAACATGGACACCCACAAGCCTCCAGGACAGTATTGATCTGTTCCTTCTGCCTGAACATGGACACCCACAAGCCTCCAGGACAGTATCAATCTAGTCCATCTGCCTGAACATGGACACCCACAAGCCTCCAGGACAGTATTGATCTGTTCCTTCTGCCTGAACATGGACACCCACAAGCCTCCATGACAGTATTGATCTGTTCCTTCTGCCTGAACATGGACACCCACAAGCCTCCAGGACAGTATCAATCTAGTCCATCTGCTGAACATGGACACCTACAAGCCTCCAGGACAGTATTGATCTGTTCCTTCTGCCTGAACATGGACACCCACAAGCCTCCATGACAGTATTGATCTGTTCCTTCTCCCTGAACATGGACACCCACAAGCCTCCAGGACAGTACTGATCTGTTCCTTCTGCCTGAACATGGACACCTACAAGCCTCCAGGACAGTATGGATCTGTTCCTTCTGCCTGAACATGGACACCTACAAGCCTCCAGGACAGTATTGATCTGTTCCTTCTGCCTGAACATGGACACTCACAAGCCTCCAGGACAGTATTGATCTGTTCCTTCTGCCTGAACATGGACACCCCCCCAAGCCTCCAGGAAAGTATTGATCTGTTCCTTCTGCCTGATCATGGACACCCACAAGCCTCCAGGACAGTATTGATCTGTTCCTTCTGCCTGAACATGGACACCCACAAGCCTCCAGGACAGTATCAATCTAGTCCATTTGCCTGAACATGGACACCTACAAGCCTCCAGGACAGTATTGATCTGTTCCTTCTGCCTGAACATGGACACCCACAAAGCCTCCAGGACAGTATTGATCTGTTCCTTCTGCCTGAACATGGCACCCACAAGCCTCCATGACAGTATTGATCTGTTCCTTCTGCCTGAACATGGACACCCACAAGCCTCCAGGACAGTATCGATCTAGTCCATCTGCCTGAACATGGACACCTACAAGCCTCCAGGACAGTATTGATCTGTTCCTTCTGCCTGAACATGGACACCCACAAGCCTCCAGGACAGTATTGATCTGTTCCTTCTGCCTGAACATGGACACCCACAAGCCTCCAGGGACAGTATCGATCTGTTCCTTCTGCCTGAACATGGACACCCACAAGCCTCCAGGACAGTATCAATCTAGTCCTTCTGCTGAACATGGACGCCCACAAGCCTCCAGGGCAGTATTGATCTGTTCCTTCTGCCTGAACATGGACACCCACAAGCCTCCAGGACAGTATTGATCTGTTCCTTCTGCCTGAACATGGACACCCACAAGCCTCCAGGACAGTATTGATCTGTTCCTTCTGCCTGAACATGGACACCCACAAGCCTCCAGGACAGTATTGATCTGTTCCTTCTGCCTGAACATGGACACCCACAAGCCTCCAGGACAGTATCAATCTAGTCCATCTGCCTGAACATGGACACCTATTTATTTGGCTTCCCTGATCAAGGCTTAAATCTCCAAAAGTGAAAATAGGGTTTGCAGCCAAATTGTGAGGAGTGAGGGGCAGAGAACTCTCAAGTTGTTTACCACCCACCCATTTCTTCCACCTCGCAGATCATTATCTGTGAAAACTTACTACAGCCACCTGAACCCAGCCTTTCTGAGCACTGTGATGCACACCTGAAGAGTACCTGATATATCCGATTTTAGTCCTGCCAGCTCCCTCAGAATTTTATGCATCTGAAGAATACCTGATATATCTGTATTTAGTCCTGCCAGCTCCCTCAGACTTTTACACACCTGAAGAATACCTGATATATCTGTGTTTTAGTCCTGCCAGCTCCCTCAGACTTTTACACACCTGAAGAATACGTGATTTATCTGTATTTAGTCCTGCCAACTCCCTCAGAATTTTACACACCTGAAGAATACCTGATATATCTGTGTTTTAGTCTTGCCAGCTCCCACCATGTTTTACACACCTGAAGAATATGTGATATATCTGTGTTTTAGTCCTGCCAACTCCTTCAGAGTTTTACACAACCTGAAGAATACCTGATATATCTGTATTTAGTCCTGCCAACTCCCTCAGAATTTTACACACCTGAAGAATACCTGATATATCTGTGTTTTAGTCCTGCCAACTCCCTCAGAGTTTTACGCACCTGAAGAATACGTGATATATCTGTTTAGTCCTGCTAACTCCCTCAGAGTTTTACGCACCTGAAGAATACGTGATATATCTGTGTTTAGTCCTACTAACTCCCTCAGAGTTTTACGCACCTGAAGAATACCTGATATATCTGTGTTTTAGTCCTGCCAACTCCCTCAGAGTTTTACGCACCTGAAGAATACTTGATATATCTGTGTTTTAGTCCTGCCAACTCCCTCAGAGTTTTACGCACCTGAAGAATACGTGATATATCTGTGTTTAGTCCTGCTAACTCCCTCAGAGTTTTACGCACCTGAAGAATACCTGATATATCTGTGTTTTAGTCCTGCCAACTCCCTCAGAGTTTTACGCATGCACTCACCCACCCACCCTTACCCCACCATCCTCCCACACACACACAGAAAACCTCACAAACAAGATGCCACTAAAAGTACACAGCATATAGGCAAAATGCACATAAAAAAGGTGGGCAATGCATTTCCAAATGAAAGAGGAAACAAACACAAAGGAGAGGGGGATGGTAGGGGAAATGTGCCTGAAACTGTGAAAGCAGTTCCCATTCCTCTTCTTTGCATGGAACAAAGTGCAACAAGGTGCCCCGAAAGGGATGTAAGTGAAAGTAAGAGAGTATGAGAGAGAGAGAGAGAGGTGGTTGGGGGCAGGGGGGGGGGGGGAGACAGACACCAAACAAGTCGGACAGACAGAGAAAGACAGAGTGTGTCAAAACAGGTAGGGTGGGGGTAGTGTAACACATGACAATGACATTTTGTCTTGGTAACGACCACTCCACAACCACATGAACAAAGACGAAGAGATGAACACTGAATAACTGTCATGAGGCATTCTCATACTCATGGATACATAAATACTAATTATTCATAACTCATCAGATTCACAGAGACAAAGACAGAGACAGAAAGAGAAGAGTGGGTATGTTATTCACGAACAGTAGACTTGTTTCTGTGAGCAGAAGCTTTTGAAAGAAAATCAGAGAGTGACATGTATGCTTTCACATCCGTCACATTTGCAGAGAGAGACACAGAAAGACAAAGAGACAAAGGCAGAAGCAGAGAAAGACAGACAGAGTCAAAAATGGACAGACAGAGACAGGGACTGACAGACACAGACAGATAAAGTTACACACAAGCATCAAACTCACATGTTTACAGACAAGTAAATGACAACATGCATACACAGACACACACACAAATAAAACCGTGCATGCAAGTTCACAATCTTTAGTGCTTCCTGTAGCTGGTTAACTCAGGGAGCCCCTAGATCCCTCGCATGAGGATGTCAGAGTCCTAATGAGACTTCAGCAGGTCCACGAACAGCTGGGGCTACTGGAAATTGAGGAAGTCAAAGTCCTCATGGCATCTTTGATAGTCCATGAACAACTGGACTACTGGAAAATTGAGGATGTCAGAGTCGTCATGACATCTTTGATAGTCCATGAACAGCTGGGGCTACTGGAAAGTGACGATGTCAGAGTCCTCATGACATCTTTGATAGCCCATGAACAACTGGACTACTGGAAATTGAGGATGTCAGAGTCCTCATGACATCTTTGATAGTCCATGAACAGCTAGGACTACTGGAAATTGAGGATGTCTGTAAAGTCCTCATGACATCTTTGATAGTCCATGAACAACTGGGACTACTGGAAATTGAGGATGTCAAGAGTCATCATGACATCTTGATAGTCCATGAACAACTGGACTACTGGAAATTGAGGATGTCAGAGTCCTCATGACATCTTGATAGCCCATGAACAGCTGGGACGACTGGAAATTGAGGATGTCAGAGTCCTCATGACATCTTTGATAGTCCATGAACAGCTAGGACTACTGGAAATTGAGGATGTCAGAGTCCTCATGACATCTTTGATAGTCCATGAACAGCTAGGACTACTGGAAATTGAGGATGTCAGAGTCCTCATGACATCTTTGATAGTCCATGAACAGCTGGGGCTACTGGAAATTGAGGATGTCAGAGTCCTCATGACATCTTTGATAGTCCATGAACAGCTAGGACTACTGGAAATTGAGGATGTCAGAGTCCTCATGACATCTTTGATAGTCCATGAACAGCTAGGACTACTGGAAATTGAGGATGTCAGAGTCCTCATGACATCTTTGATAGTCCATGAACAACTGGACTACTGGAAATTGAGGATGTCAGAGTCCTCATGACATCTTTGATAGTCCATGAACAGCTAGGACGACTGGAAAATTGAGGATGTCAGAGTCCTCATGACATCTTTGATAGTCCATGAACAGCTGGGACTACTGGAAAGTGAAGATGTCAAGAGTCGTCATGACATCCTAGGAGGTCCATGAGCAGCTGGGGCTACTGGAAAGTGAAGATGTCAAGAGTCCTCATGACATCTTTGATAGTCCATGAACAGCTGGACTACTGGAAATTGAGGATGTCAGAGTCCTCATGACATCTTTGATAGTCCATGAGCAGCTGGGGCTACTGGAAAGTGAAGATGTCAGAGTCCTCATGACATCTTTGATAGTCCATGAACAGCTGGGACTACTGGAAATTGAGGATGTCAAAGAGTCGTCATGACATCTTTGATAGCCCATGAACAGCTGGGGCTACTGGAAATTGAGGATGTCAGAGTCCTCATGACATCTTTGATAGTCCATGAACAACTGGACTACTGGAAATTGAGGATGTCAAAGAGTCGTCATGACATCTTTGATAGTCCATGAACAGCTGGGACTACTGGAAATTGAGGATGTCAGAGTCCTCATGACATCTTTGATAGCCCATGAACAACTGGACTACTGGAAATTGAGGATGTCAAAGAGTCGTCATGACATCTTTGATAGCCCATGAACAACTGGACTACTGGAAATTGAGGATGTCAGAGTCCTCATGACATCTTTGATAGTCCATGAACAGCTGGGACTACTGGAAATTGAGGATGTCAAGAGTCGTCATGACATCTTTGATAGCCCATGAACAACTGGACTACTGGAAATTGAGGATGTCTGTAAAGTCCTCATGACATCTTTGATAGCCCATGAACAACTGGACTACTGGAAATTGAGGATGTCTGTAAAGTCCTCATGACATCTTTGATAGCCCATGAACAACTGGGACTACTGGAAATTGAGGATGTCTGTAAAGTCCTCATGACATCTTTGATAGTCCATGAACAACTGGACTACTGGAAATTGAGGATGTCAGAGTCCTCATGACATCTTTGATAGTCCATGAACAGCTGGGGCAACTGGAAATTGAGGATGTCAGAGTCGTCATGACATCTTTGATAGTCCATGAACAGCTGGGACTACTGGAAATTGAGGAAGTCAAAGTCCTCATGACATCTTTGATAGCCCATGAACAACTGGACTACTGGAAATTGAGGATGTCAGAGTCCTCATGACATCTTTGATAGTCCATGAACAGCTGGGGCTACTGGAAAGTGACGATGTCAGAGTCCTCATGACATCTTTGATAGTCCATGAACAGCTAGGACTACTGGAAATTGAGGATGTCAGAGTCCTCATGACATCTTTGATAGTCCATGAACAGCTAGGACTACTGGAAATTGAGGATGTCAGAGTCCTCATGACATCTTTGATAGTCCATGAACAGCTGGGGCTACTGGAAATTGAGGATGTCAGAGTCCTCATGACATCTTTGATAGTCCATGAACAGCTAGGACTACTGGAAATTGAGGATGTCAGAGTCCTCATGACATCTTTGATAGTCCATGAACAGCTAGGACTACTGGAAATTGAGGATGTCAGAGTCGTCATGACATCTTTGATAGTCCATGAACAGCTGGGGCTACTGGAAATTGAGGATGTCAGAGTCCTCATGACATCTTTGATAGCCCATGAACAACTGGGGCTACTGGAAATTGGTGGATGTCAGAGTCCTCATGACATCTTTGATAGTCCATGAACAGCTGGGGCTACTGGAAATTGAGGATGTCAGAGTCCTCATGACATCTTTGATAGTCCATGAACAGCTAGGACTACTGGAAACTGAGGATGTCAAAGAGTTGTCATGACATCCTAGGAGGTCCCATGAGCAGCTGGTGCTACTGGAAATGGCTAACTGGGTTATATTCAACCTTCATGTAAAGGGAACCGAAGTTGGAAGTGGAAACTGACATACAGACTACACTCAAATGCAATGATAGAACTGATCAACAGAACTTGTAAAGATTTCAGTCAGTGTGAGTTACATAGTTAGTGTGTCCAGCAAACCACACTTTAGATGCATCTTTCCAGTCTTTCCAGCATTAGCTGAAGACCTGTTTTTATATACATCAAAAGCAGGCACACACAAGCAAAGATACTCCCTTACCGCTGCAAACATACAAACACACAGCGACTTGCATGCATACACAGAAAATCACACACACACACACACACACACACACACACACTCCACATGATTCTAAAACATTATCAACATTCTGATTTGATCATTCCTAACTGTCATAACCATTCTGCTATAAACACCCAGACGTGCACTGACCTCATGGAAGGCTCGCCTGAACTCCCCTCCCGGTGCCATGCCCAGCTGTTTGGTCAGGTGAGCCGACATGCTGAGTAACAGCAGGTGCATGATGCCTTGCACAACCCCACTCTGAACACACAGAATGCTTGTATCCACACACACAGACTACACACACTAATCCTGAGCATGATAGCAAAAGTGTGTGTGAGGTAAGGTAAGGTAATGTTGCTTATAGCCCAGCCGGCCACAAAGGGCCATATCAGGGCTGTCACCGCGTTGAAGTCAACTCACAAGTCATTTATTCACACAACTCTTTAACCCAATGCCTACCAGATCGACCGAGATCGACCGCGAGATTTCATCTTTCTGAATACCGGATCGACCGAGATCGAACGCTGAATACTCGGTCAACGACTTTCGCTTTCACCATCGCATATCCCAGAATGCAATTGCGACAGAAGAGTCTTCCGGTACTTCCGTTTCTGGACGCCATTTTGGTTTTTGTTGCATGAGTTTTGGTGGAGTAGTTTCACTGCTGTGAATTTTCAAAGTTCGGCTTTTTTTCGCGAAGATTTTCTGGGAAAATGGCGGATCAAGTAACTATGCAACTCGCAGAATTCATTTTCTGAAGTGATATTGATGAAGGGAGCGTATTTGCGGGCTACACTCTTGAAGAAGATTTGAAGCAAGACGATTCGGACGTCAATCTTGACCTAGTTATGAATAAAGATCGACTGCTGACTGATTTTGAGGCCGGAATCAATAATGATTCAGGCGATGATAATGACGACGTCGAATAACCCATTGCTGCTGGGCCCAGACCCCCAAAAAAGAAAATTCGAAAAACAAAACTTGCTAGAGATTCTTTAATTCTTGACTGGAGTGGTTGGCTACAAGAAGTGAAGCCCCCCAAAAGTTTCCCTTGTTTTGATAGCCAGGAAACCGGGTCAGTCAGTGGGTGTGTCCCACGATTTGCCTGTAGGAGCATCACCTTTAGCCTTTTGATTTCAGAAGAATTTTGGCAGACTTTTAACGAGAAACAAATTTATTTGCTGCACAAAAGCAAGCAGAAAAGGATGAACATAAACTCTGGCCTGAAATAAAAACTGCCTGTTTATCAAAAAGCAAAGAGGAGCCGGACAAGAGGTACATTATCACCACAGTGTGTGTGTGTGTGTGTGTTGGGGGGAAGGGGGGTGCTCAGTGCACTTGTGCAAAAGCACATTTTTGTTGAATTCCATCACAATCTAAAGCCCAGTATTCAGTAATCTGTTCTTGTTAGTTTTTCCCCTCAGTAGTTAGAAGACAAATCTTCTTGTATGTGATGCCTTCAGTTTAACAAAATGTTGAAGTTTGGGTGGTTGTTTTTTGCTTCACAACAAAAGTTGATTATTTAGTGTGCATACCATACAGAATGACTTTATTTTGTTCCTGAAGGTTTCAGTACTTTGTTTAGACTTGGAAAATCACTCTGTGCTCCTAATCCATGATGTTCTGTGGGTACAGTGAATTTAGGGAAAATTGTTTTAGCACTGAGAACACCGAAGTACAGTTAGTCTGTTCGTTTGTTTTTTTTTTCCTCGTGTACCAGTTCACTATATGTGGGGGGAAATGGGTCTTTTGGATGGAGTGATGTCTTTGAATTTTTTTCATTACTTTTACAGAATAGATAAGTTAAAAACAAATTTTCTATTGAGGTTTCTTTATGGCAAGTGTGTATGTGTTGCGGAGTTACCTCTCTTGGCATGGTATTCTCATAGTCATATAGCACAAAGTCTTGCGGTAGGCAGAGGGTTAAAATACATCTAAAAACCCTCCCAAAATTTTGTTAAAAATATTTCCACTACAAAATCTTAGATCCAACGAAAAATGTTAATTTCTTTCAAGAATTTATTCACACAACTGTTTAAAATACATCTAAAAACCCACCCAAAATTTTGTTAAAAATCTTTCCACTATAAAATCTCGGATCCGACGAAAAATGTTAATCTCTTTCAAGAATTCAAAGATCGCATCAGGTGGAACATCTCTGAAGGTTTTCATCGAATCTGCTGTAAAATGTTTGTGTCTCACATCATACAAGTCCCAACATTCTAAAAGAATATGTTTCATTGTGAGTGGCAAACGACATGGAATGCACCACGGAGCTTCTTCACTCTTTAAAAGGTAAGAATGAGTGAGTAAAATACGAATGGCCGGTGTGCAGCCGGCATAGAATTGTTTCTTCTTTGCGCCCACCTGAAGCTGATGAGAGGAACTCTTTTAGGTTTGGACGGATCTGAAGAATTTGTTATCTGTCTGTGTATTCCAGTCCTCCTGCGAGAGGTCTCTGACATAATTATCAAATTTGGGTTTTAGGTCTGTGCAGGGATAGATATGTTAGACAGTTTCCCTTTTGTGGCATTCTTGGCCAAGCGATCAGCCATTTCATTCCCTATGATGCCAAAATGACTGGGAACCCAAGCCAGAACGATGTTGTGATCTTCTGCTTTCAACGCGGTAAAAACTTTTAAAATGTGTACAAGTTTGGGATGATGGAGGTTATGGCAGCTATGACCTACAGCTGACAGCGAACAGACAAAACCAGAAAGTCCTTCTTTGTAGACTGAGAGATTATCTTTAGTACTAGAACCAGAGCTGTAAGTTCAGCAGAGTAAACAGAAGCATCTGATGTAATGTGTTCTAATAATATTTGAGAAGGAGCACCAGGGCAATAGGTTGCACAGGACACTTCATCTTCAGACTTCGAACCGTCAGTGAATATTTTCTGAAAGGATGGGAAATTTGAACAGAGATCGGCAAAAAATGCCTTGTATGCCAGAGACCTAGATCAAGACCTGCATTCTGCGCACTAGGCTGCATTCGAAGACCAAACGAAGGAATACAGTTGGGATTTAAAAAAAATTTACTTTGAAACTGAGGGTTAAAAACACAGTCATATGCAGGGTTTCCAGGTTCAGATAACATGAGATAGTAGTTCAAGGATAGTTTCAGCCTGCAGTTGGATAGTGAGGGTTCTCCTGCCTCTGCGTACAGGCTGTATACAGGGGTGGTGCGGAATGCTCCAAGACAGAGATGGAAGCCCTTGATGGTGAATTGGGTCCAAGAGTTTCAGGTAAGAGGGTCTTGCAGGGCCATACACAGCACAACCATAGTCCAGTTTAGAACGGACCAAGGCTCTGTAGAAGTGCAGCAAAGTTTTCATATCAGCGCCCCAGTCAGTGTGTGCTACGACCCACAGAATGTTCAGAGCTTTCTGGCAAGAACTTTTTAGGTTTTTAATGTGATTACTAAGAAAGTTGAGTTTTTGGTAAAAAATAATTCCTAGAAATTTGACCTCTTTTACACCTGGAATGAAAGATTTCCCTATTTAGATTTCAGGATCTGCAAAAAACTGACAAAAATTATGGAAGTGAATGCACTGTGTCTTAGTAGCAGAAAAAGTGAAGCCATTTTCTTCCGCCCACTGCTGAATCTTATCCACACAAAGCTGGAGCCAGCGCTGAACACTCAGGTACAAGCTTCCAGTTGCACAGATGGCAAAATCTTTGACAAACAATGAGCAGTCTGAACCGTGTTGAACTGACTTCACAATGTTGTTGATTTTGATGCTAAAGAGGGTAGGAGACAGTATGCTCCCTTGTGGAACACCCAACTCCTGCTCGTGAACATCAGAGAGAGTGATGCCAACCTGAACCTGAAACTGTTGTACCGCAAAAAAAAAATTTTGATAAAAAGTGGAAGATGACCCCGAAAACCAAGATCATGGAGATCATGAAGTATCCCAGGTTTCCAGGTGGTATCGTAGGCTTTCTCCAAGTCAAAGAAAATAGCTACTGCATGTTGTTTATTTATAACGGCGTTTCGAAGCGTAGATTTGAGATGGATCAAATGGTCCACTGTAGTTCGATGTTTGCGGAAACCACTCTGTTCTTTCGCCAAAAGGCCGTCGGTTTCAAGTTTCCACATCAGTCTAGCATTGACCATTTTTTCCATCCGTTTGCAGATACAGCTGGTCAAAGCTATCGGACAGTAATTGGATGGGTTCTAAAGATCTTTCCAGGCTTAGGAATTGAAATGATCAGGGCTTTCCGCTAGGAGGGTGGAAAGCACTCTGTGGTCCAGATATGGTTGTAGATTTTCAGGAGGGGTTGGAGAAAGCTTTCTGGAAGATGTTTCAAGAGCTGATAGTGGATCTCATCCAGGCCAGGAGCAGAATCGTTGCAGACTTGCAGAGCTGATTTCAGTTCATTGATCGAAAATGGCAAATGAAATTGTAGGCTTCAGTGATGTCCGATGAGAAGTTACAATGAGATTTTTCTTTAGGAAGTTTGTTTTTCAGAAAAGCAGCTGTTTCATTTGTGGAGGAAGAGTTCTTTTCAATAGTTGAGGCCAGCAGATTAGCTACAGCTTGTTTATCTGTGATCAGGCCTTCTGCAAGTTTCAGGTGATGGATAGAAGGTTTTGCATTTTTTCCATTAATTTTCCTGATTATTTTCCATACTCTCTTCTTGAAGGTCTTTGCAGCCAACTTGGAGCAGAAATCTTTCCAAGACTGACGTTTACACTTTTTGAAAATATAGCTAGATTTGGCAGATATTTTGGTGGGCCCTCGCGTAAGGTATTGATGGCCTGCGAGAGACAACACGTTGAACCTTCTAATGTTCATTGTGGAATTGTTGGCACTCAGTATTAAACCAGGCAGTTTTAGGCATCTGAAGTTTGGTAGTAGTAGTGGGAACGATGTTTTTGGCACAGTTGATGATGATAAGGGTAAAGGTTTCAGCAGGGTTAGGACTTTGAAGAACCTTCTTCCACTATATGAAGAAATGTTGACTGCTGTACCTTTTCCGGATAACTTGAAAATATAAAGGTAAAGAAAAAAGGTTGACCATATTAATACAGTTCACCTTTTCCCCACCCCCTCCCCTACCTTTTTGGCTGAACTGTGGTCACAAGAAACCTGCCAGCTTCCCCTACAACCTCAACACTTCACTTCGTGACCAAGTGCTTATAGCATGAAACGTTGAAGAGTTCTGCAAAAGGTACCTTTTTTCTTTACCTTTATATTTTTAAACTTCTTCCACTAGTTCTTTTTGTATGTTTGTAGCAAAAAGATCCCAGCTGGCTATCCTAAAGTTAAGATTTTCTGGTAAACTGATATGTTCTGAAGTTTTATGTCTCAAGACTATTGGAAAATGGTCACTTCCATGTAGATCATCATGAACACTCCAATCAAAGCCCAACACCAGTGAGGGATCGCATACTGATAAATCTATGCAAGACAGAGTGCCATTTGAAGAATGCAGATATGTTGGAGAGCCATCATTCAGACAACACAGGTCAAGCTCAGAGAAGACATTCTCCAGAAGTAGACCTCGGGGAGAGGAGTCTGCACTGCCCCAAAGAGGAGAGTGGCCGTTCAGGTCCCCTGGAAGCAAGAAAGGGCGTGGGAGTTCTTCCATGAGGCTAACCAGCTCTTGTCGACTGACAGATGATGATGGAGGTATATACAGGGAACAAACTGTCACTGTTTTATGTAGGGAGATTCTGGCAGCTAAAGCTTGAACAGAAGATTTAAGGTTGACAGGGCTGAATAACAAAGATTTGTGGATGAGTAACAAGACACCACCTGAAACTCCAAGAGCTGTAGGTTGGGCTGGCTTAGAAAGTACATTAAAACCTGAAACAGGAAAGGACTTTTCTTTGTGCATCTGCGTTTCCTGAACAGCTACTACAGCTGGCTTTAAATCTTGGCAAAGAAGTTGAAGCTCCTCAAAATTGGAATGCAGACCTCGGATATTCCAATGGAATATGATTGTGTCCATCATAAAAGTGATAAGGAGATGGTAAATAAATCTTGTATCTCTCCATCATCACTCATTTCATTCCATGTTGACATCTTCAAGATCCGAGAGAACTGCAAATCTGTTGGAGGTTTTTTTCTACTTTTTTCTCTTTATCTGATGAAATATTTGGCCCTTTCTTCTTGAACGGCGATTTTGCTTTTCCTCCAGAACCACCAGCTCCCTTGCTGACAGCTATAGGGTGCCCTTTGGAGGATTTTGAGAGGGTGGCCTTGTCTGGAACTTGAACAACTTCCACTTTCTGCCGCCCTGAAGGGCCTGTAGGTCTTTTGCCCTGAAGCCCTGGGGCCAGGAGTGAGCCTTGAAGACAGCGCCAGATCTGAAGGCAAGGACTGCTGGGGTTCATTGCATGCAGTGTTTCTGCCTGAGGTTACAGACTTTGTTTCTGACTCTCTCTTGCAAATGAGGATTCTACCGTCTGCACAATAATGCTGACTGTTGTTGGCTTCCTTACAGCAGCTGCAAACGAGAGCCCAGCAGTTGGTTGACTCTTCATCGCAATCTTTTTCACCTCAAAGCGGGATTCTCTGTTCAGTCTTGATTCTTTGAAATTTTTTTTCTTCAACCAGTTTGGGCAGGTCTTTAATGATGATGGGTGCTTTCCTCCACAGTTGGCACAGAGTGGTGGACTGTCACACACACCCTGGTGGACTGGCTGGCACACCTCTTCTTCCGTGCATCTATCCCTCACATGGCCAAACCTCTGGCACTTGAAACAGCGCAGAGGGGAAGGGATGTATACTGACACCGAGACTCTCAGGTAGCCCACCTTAATTGACTCTGGAAGTGATGTAGTGCGAAAGGTCAAGAAGAGGGTGTCAGTTGGGACTCTGTCATGGCCCTTGTGCACAAGAACACGATGAATGTTGGTCACTCCTTGCGATGCCAGTTCCGACTTGATCTCTGCCTACGACACTCCTCTCAACATTGGACTACTCCCTTGGATGAGTTTAGAGTCTTGTGTGGAGACACCTTGATCAGATGATCGACCGAAGTAGTTGATTTTAAAAGAACTTCTGAATGCTGCTTGGAAGAGCACTCAACCAGAAGTGATCCGTTCCTCAGTCTCTTTATGCTCTTTAGCTTCCCGCTGAGGCCATTGATTCCTTTCACATTTGCAAAAGGACTCAAGCCTGACAGAGGTCTGTCTTCATCCACTCCTTCAACAATCAGCCAGCTGGGCCAGAGGCCTGAAAGGTTTCATGTCTCACACTCTGAGTCTGTATCCGTGTCCGTATCTGAATCTTGCCCGTGTCTTTTTTCATTGTTTGGAGCCATGTTGTTTCAATTGAAATTCATCACTCTCAATTCCCACCCACCACTGAGTCCCAACAAGGCAGATGCCCATTTCATACGGACATCCAGTATATCAGGGCACCAGGATTTCGACAGAGGTATACACAGGCCTGAAAGCTTCCCTGCCACGGAAGCTCCCAAACCTGTGTGACCCAAGCTGCCACCTTCTTGCCTCAGCTAGGGCATGCACACGACCAGCCGCTTGATCAAAGTGGGCCAGTTCGGCCACTTGTCTAGCCCTCTTATACTCGCAACGGGACAATCTGGGACTTAACGCCGGGCACCTGTTCTTCCCGTACCGGGACGTACCAGGACCTCTCCATGGGAATTTTCCATCACGCAGTGATCACGTGTGTAGACACGCACAGTCGCAGACAGTAACTAGGAAGACTCAGGCATGGCCCAATCATGTGTTGGCACTATTTCTGGGTGATGGAACCGTGTGTGTTCATTGAGAATACGCACAGAACACAGCAAGTAACTTTGTGAATGGAAAATGACCGACTTTCACAATGGCGGCTTTCGCGTCTGCTACAAACGACGATGAGATGGTCGACTACTTGCAAGAGGAGTTAGATCAAATTATTGCAGAAGTGGAGACATTTGAAAGAAAGATGGAGAATGAAAGTGACATAGAACTAGGTAGTGGTGTTGAAGAAGACGGTGAAGTGCAAAGCGACCTGGAATACAATGTTCCACTGGCAGCGCTTCAGACAAAATGGCGGCCATGACACATGGCACAGCAGGGGTGCATCAGATTCAGGAACCCACTGGGCCGGCTCAATCGTTACCTGACACTGCTACACCACTTGATTTTTTCGTTTTGTTTGTTCCTCTTTGTTTTTTTAAGACTGCTGCCAATGAAACAAACAGGTATGCAAGACAAAAACAAGCTGCAAAGGGCGCACCTGACCCTCTTTTATAGTATTGTGTGTGACAAGTGACAAGTTTTGTATGACACTGGTGGGACAACCAGTGGGACCTGTACTGCCAGGCGGCAGATGGATCACGTCAGGTAGGCCTCAGATTTTATCCTACACTAACAACTTGCATCAGCATGGTGATTGCGCATGCTTGCATGCTGTAAACTTGATTGTCATCATAAAACGTCACGTGTCTGGTGACAATTTGGTGACAGTGACACGACCTATATCTCTAAGACAGACAAAATATAGTTCAAAGTGAAGTGCATGCTCTTATGAAACTGTCTGCCAATTTTCTTTCTCCTAGAGGTTCACATACATTCCCCAGAAGTTAATAATCACACATACCATTTTAAAGCTGAAACTGTAAAAGAATCTGAAATCTAGGGGAAGTTTGCAGTCAGAGAAACTGAGCACAAGAGGGTTAGAGGAAGTCCAGGCCAAAGAGGTGTGTTGACTTGATGTACCACAGTCACATCAGCGGTCTCAACCACCTGGATCCTATTTTCCCCCAACTCAGGACACACCGCACAGCAAACATGGTGGGCCTCAAGAAGATCACAGAGGAAAGAAGACAGTGGGAAAGAAGATTTAATGGGGATGCGAGGACAGAAAAGAGCCAAGTAAGAAAGGCAGAAGAAAAGGAAAAAGGCGGGTTACTATTTGTCTGGGCCCTCACTCTTAACCTTTACCAGCCGAGTCACCTAATCGTGGGTGACGGGATTTCTTTCCCTCGAGCTGACAAACCCAAGGCTGGGTGACGGACAGACAGTACATTCTGCCGTGGCACACACAATCGTGTGACTGGAACATTAAACATTCCTACACTTTCCACAAAATGATCCAAGGGAAATAAGCTCTGTAACTAGTCTTGGGGATGTTGTAGCGAGTAGTAGACCTTACTTTCAGTGCTCTATCGTGAACTTGGCTGACCCCAGCAGCTTTGGAACAAAGGAACTGACGGCACTGGGCTTTGCCACTAAGCGCGAGAAAAAATGTTGGTCAGACGAAGGGGTGGCAGCGATTTCTCGATCAATGAAGCGCTTGAAATCATATTACAAAGTGGATCTGGTGATGAGGGGAGTGATAGAGAGATAGAAAACTATGAAAGATAAGAGGAAAGTGATTTGTTTGAAGATGCAGCCATCCCTTCATCTTCTGATTGGTGTTGTAACAGAATGGAAGAGAATGTAAACAAAGAATTTTTTTTACTTGTCAGACATGTTTTTCAACGCACAGTCGTGTCTACACATTGAAAGTAAATGATTCAAAATTACTATGTTCGATTAGTTGAGTGTTTGTTCTTTCCTATTACACCTAACACAACACTGTCAGTTGTTGTCTAGCTACCATAAAAATTAATTAAAAAGTGGCAAAATATGTGTGTTGGCTGGGAATGAGCGCCATGCGCGAGCGCGCGGCAGCAGGAAGTTGTGCTGTGCGCGCTGCTCTCGGCTAGATAGCATTAACCTTTCTGACATGGGAGACCCTACCAGGGGCATCAATTCCTACCACGTAGTGCTTAGGCTAGTCAGCAACTAGGCTGTACAGGCCTAGAAGTGTTAACAAAAACTAGCCATCTAGTTGAGCATTGATGACCCTGTCATCAAAGCCTAAGGGAGGACGGGCAGTCAGGCGACCTTGAATGTACATGTGCTGACAATGTTTTAGCTCAATTCAAATCAACTAACTCTGGGTATCCTTCAATGGAGCTATAAACTGAGCTGAGTTCTGAACTGGTCATGGAGCCCTGTGCACTTTTAAAGCTTAGCATGAGTGATGCTGGCAATTTTTGGCACCACTTGTGACCAAGATCTTCAAGCCATCCTTGTGAAAGCCAAAGAAGATTGACACCCTTTGTGCCAAGCCATCCTTGTGAAAGCCAAAGAAGATTGACACCCTTTGTGCTAAGCTATCATTGTGAAAGCCAAAGAAGATTGACCCCCTTTGTGCCAAGCCATCCTTGTGAAAGCCAAAGAAGATTGACACCCTTTGTGCTAAGCTATCCTTGTGAAAGCCAAAGAAGACTGACACCCTTTGTGCCAAGCTATCCTTGTGAAAGCCAAAGAAGATTGACACCCTTTGTGCCAAGCCATCCTTGTGAAAGCTAAAGAAGATTGACACCCTTTGTACTAAGCTATCCTTGTGAAAGCCAAAGAAGATTGACACCCTTTGTGCTAAGCTATCCTTGTGAAAGCCAAAGAAGATTGACACCTTTGTGCCAAGCCATCCTTGTGAAAGCCAAAGAAGACTGACATCCTTTGTGCTAAGCTATCCTTGTGAAAGCCAAAGAAGATTGACACCCTTTGTGCTAAGCTATCCTTGTGAAAGCCAAAGAAGATTGACATCCTTTGTGCTAAGCTATCCTTGTGAAAGCCAAAGAAGACTGACACCCTTTGTGCCAAACCATCCTTGTGAAAGCCAAAGAAGATTGACACCCTTTGTGCTAAGCTATCCTTGTGAAAGCCAAAGAAGATTGTGACATCCTTCACACAAAAATGAGCAATATGCAAAGAATCATGTGAAACCTAAAAATTTGTTTTTTAACAATGATTTCTGAAAAAAATAATTCTGCGTAACAAATTCAACATATATGAAATTAAAAGAAAAATGCAGTTTCCCTTTTTTTGTGGCAGGCGGAAGTGTTCTAGGCTTGCCAAATCAATTGGCAAGCTCTGAAACGGTTATCACCACAGTGACAACTGGCAAGCTCTGAAACGGTTATCACCACAGCGACAACTGGCAAGCTCTGAAACGGTTATCACCACAGTGACAACTGGCAAGGTCTGAAACGGTTATCACCACAATGACAACTGGCAAGGTCTGAAACGGTTATCACCACAGTGACAACTGGCAAGGTCTGAAACGGTTATCACCACAGTGACAACTGGCAAGGTCTGAAATGGTTATCACCACAGTGACAACTGGCAAGCTCTGAAATGGTTATCACCACAGCGACAACTGGCAAGGTCTGAAATGGTTATCACCACAATGACAACTGGCAAGGTCTGAAATGGTTATCACCACAGCGACAACTGGCAAGGTCTGAAATGGTTATCACCACAGTGACAACTGGCAAGGTCTGAAATGGTTATCACCACAGTGACAACTGGCAAGGTCTGAAATGGTTATCACCACAGTGACAACTGGCAAGGTCTAAAATGGTTATCACCACAGCGACAACTGGCAAGGTCTGAAATGGTTATCACCACAGTGACAACTGGCAAGGTCTGAAATGGTTATCACTACAGTGACTACAGTGGGTCTCTGACTTCTTCGTTCACTCAGACAGGAACACCAGAGACACTGACAAAGGCTGCTGCATGGCGGAGGCCCTCTAGTGATCCATAAAGCTTTTCCCTTGTTGATGTGTCGGCAGGCAAGTTCTCTGCTCTTAGCTTTTTATGCGTGGAGCAGTCCTGCAGGAAGTGTTCCACTGTCACTGGGGCTGTACCACCCTGGAGCAGGAGCGACAACCCCCAACCAAGTGGGTCCCCAGGTAAGCGTGGGACAGTCCTGCAGGAAGCGTTCCACTGTCACTGGGGCTGTACCACCCTGGAGCAGGAGTGACCACCCCCAACCAAGTGGGTCCCCAGGTGGTGGATACAGGGATGCCCCAGATATGAGGGTTAGCTGCGATACAAGTCAGGCTCGTCTGGTCGAATAAGCAGTCCAAATGTCGATGCCCCTAGCAGGATAGAGCGGGATAAAGGGTGTCACTGTTATCTCCACTGAAATACTCCATATTTCCAATGACAGGTGGCACTGTTTTATCTCCACTGAAATACTCCATATATCCAATGACAGGTGGCACTGTTATCTCCACTGAAATACTCCATATATCCAATGACAGGTGGCACTGTTATCTCCACTGAAATACCCCATATATCCAATGACAGGTGGCACTGTTATCTCCACTGAAATACCCCATATATCCAATGACAGGTGGTACTGTTATCTCCACTGAAATACTCCATATATCCAATGACAGGTGGCATTGCTATCTCCACTGAAATACCCCATATATCCAATGACAGGTGGCACTGTTATCTCCACAGAAAAATACCCTATATATCCAATGACAAGAGCATCGTGTGATCAAGAGCCACGCTATAAGCTCCTAGCCCTGGGGAAGGACACCCCAGTGAACAAACCATCTCCAACTATGGACAAATCGCCAGGTAGATTAGACTCGTCAGCCCAGTAAAGCAACCAGTCTAGGAGAGCGTTCACTCTGATATCAAAATAAGCCGAAGTTGGATGTGCTGGTCCTGACTTGTCAGCGGGATAATGGCAGCACGGCACATCTTCACTCATATGACAGACAACCTTAGAGTCTCTGACCAAAATCACTGATTGCCATCTTCACTCATATGACAGACAACCTTACAGTCTCTGACCAAAATCACTGATTGCCAACATCAAGACTGGGTAGCAAATGGCCACCAAACTGAAACGTGTCCCTCACGCCTATGCACAGACTGTTCCTCCCCACTGACACACAACCTGACCCCATATTCTGAGCCATCACAGCCCAGGAGGGATATGAATGGATCCTCCTTGTCAGACTGAACCAACAGACCAGCTGTTACATAGCTAAAAAAATAAACACAGAAACAAATGAGGAAAGGTTTGCAACGTGGGTTTGGAGAAGTAAACATATCTTCTTTTTGACTGGGCTCCTTTTCTCACAGGTTTATTCCTGCACATTACAAATACTACACTGAATGATTTTTTTTTTCTAAAAAGAAAAAAGCATAGGAAATATAATTGCTATTATGTGTTCAATCTGTATGCATTTGTGTGTATATGTGTATGCATTTGTGTGCTTACCTCCCCAGCCAAACCTTTGTTGTATATCCAATTATCAATTTGTAAGATCTGGTGGCTCTAAAAGCTTTGGTTGTCTTTGTTTTGCAGCTAGGCACACTTGTCTTTTGGAGAGTGTGTGTGTGTGTGTGTGTGTGTGTGTGTGTGTGTGTGTGTGTGTGTGTGTGTGTGTGCGCGTGCCTGCCTGCATGCAGGCGCATAACTCACATATGCAATCTTGCCCAGAGTTCAAGGTCACGAAGTTGTGACTATGTCTTTGGTTTAAATGATTCAATAGTTTCTAGACAAAGGTTTTCAAATGACACTGTGACACAATCTTTGATGGACATGCCCTAACTTAACCTGTGTCCACAAACTCAATGGTGTCACTGAATGCAACACAACAGGATCTACTGAAGATGTGGATCATGACCTTTCAGTCTCATCTTGTTACCTTTACGGGGCAAACAAGTTTAGACTGGCTCCGCCAGTGCAAGAGGGGCCTGGTTGAGGGTCAAACTGCACCAGCTTCAACTGAAGACAGACAGTGAAGGGCGCTGCTCATATCCAGATTATGCCGGGTTCCAAAGCATTTCTTTTTAATTAATCATAATTCTTGGTGGGCTAGGAGTTTGGTTTCTTTTCATCGGATTTTACTTTCTTTCTTTCTGTTTTTTCTTTGCTACTCCAACTGTTGTGCCCTCTCAGATTCATTCTTCTTGTGCCATTCTTTCACACTCTCTCAGTGTCAACTGTTGTGCCCTCTCAGATTCATTCTTCTTGTGCCATTCTTTCACACTCTCTCAGTGTCAACTGTTGTGCCCTCTCAGATTCATTCTTCTTGTGCCATTCTTTCACACTCTCTCAGTGTCAACTGTTGTGCCCTCTCAGATTCATTCTTCTTGTGCCATTCTTTCACACTCTCTCAGTGTCAACTGTTGTGCCCTCTCAGATTCATTCTTCTTGTGCCATTCTTTCACACTCTCTCAGTGTCAACTGTTGTGCCCTCTCAGATTCATTCTTCTTGTGCCATTCTTTCACACTCTCTCAGTATCAACTGTTGTGCCCTCTCAGATTCATTCTTCTTGTGCCATTCTTTCACACTCTCTCAGTGTCAACTGTTGTGCCTCTCAGATTCATTCTTCTTGTGCCATTCTTTCACACTCTCTCAGTATCAACTGGTGTGCCCTCTCAGATTCATTCTTCTAGCTTGTGCCATTCTTTCACACTCTCTCAGATCCAAATGGTGTGCCCTCTCAGATTCATTCTTTTTGTGCCATTCTTTCAGGCTCTCTCAGGTCCAACTGTTGTGCCCTCTCAGATTCATTCTTCTTGTGCCATTCTTTCAGACTCTCTCATATGCAACTGGTGTGCCCTCTCAGATTCATTCTTCTTGTGCCATTCTTTCAGACTCTCTCAAATCCAAATGGTGTGCCCTCTCAGATTCATTCTTCTTGTGCCATTTTTTCAGACTCTCTCAGATCCAACTATTGTGCCCTCTCAGATTCATTCTTCTTGTGCCATTCTTTCACACTCTCTCAGATCCAACTGGTGTGCCCTCTCAGATTCATTCTTCTTGTGCCATTTTTTCAGACTCTCTCAGATCCAACTATTGTGCCCTCTCAGATTCATTCTTCTTGTGCCATTCTTTCAGACTCTTTTAGATCCAACTGTTGTGCCCTCTCAGATTCATTCTTCTTGTGCCATTCTTTCAGACTCTCTCAGATCCAACTGTTGTGCCCTCTCAGATTCATTCTTCTTGTGCCATTCTTTCAGACTCTTTTAGATCCAACTGTTGTGCCCTCTCAGATTCATTATTCTTGTGCCATTCCTTCAGACTCTCTCAGATCCAACTGTTGTGCCCTCTCAGATTCATTATTCTTGTGCCATTCCTTTAGACTCTCTAAGATCCGCCGTGCTGTCACATATGATATCCTGTTTCCCTGAACAGAAATCTCAAGGGAAAACACTAGGTCTCTTTGTGCTTCTAATGTTTTAAACTCAAAATACCTGATCAGGAAGCCACATACACACACACACACACACATGCATGACTGCTTACACACACAAACATACACACACACACACACACACACACACACACACACACACACACACACACCTGCTCAACACACATGTACACACCTGTTTGACTGCCAAGCGGAATTTTTCAAGGTTAATGTTCTTGGCTTCTTCCAGGAGCATTTCTTCATCCAGTTCCAAGATATTGATGCGACTCTTACACAGCTCTACCATCACCACATCAGGCTGCACTGCTTGGATTACCTGCCAACAAGGTGGAGAGTGAGAGAGAGAGAGAGAGAGAGAGAGAGAGAGAGAGAGAGAGAGAGAGAGAGAGAGAGAGAGAGAGAGAAAACTCATACTCAAATAGTTTAATTGCAAAGGCCACTGACCTATCTGCAATGAGGTCAAAAACAAAAGTAGAACACACACGCGCTCAGCACATATACTGAAAATAATGAAAGAAAATATTTGCATAACAAAAATTTCTGTTCTTCCTGAAATTACTCTGGCATTTGTGTGTTAACTGATAGCAGTTCTTCTCTTTGTTTCAGTGCTTTGAAAAATGAACATAGCTACAGAGCGAGTTAGAATTCTCTTTTCATTTTGCAGTAAGAGAAGCAATGATACTTGATGAACATTTGTAGTATGAGGCAAAATGTATCTATCCCTTAAATCTTTAAAGGATGGACAAACAATCAAAAAATGTATTTTGTCCTCGATTTGGTGACAGAATGAACAGTTTTTGGAGTTTAGTGTATATCTTTGATGGACACTCAAATCACTAATACCAAGTTGAAATCTCACAAACACTTTGCGAGCGAGCGAGAGAGAGAGAGAGAGAGAGACAGAGAGAGACAGAGACAGAGACAGAAAGACAGTGACAAAGACAGAAAGACAACAATGTAAGTCCTGCTTCCTTCCAGGTGTCCTTGCTGGACACTGACCTCCAACTCAGGTGAGACAGACAACAGGGATGACCAGCCTGGGACATGGGGATGAGGGAACCTACCTAACACTACCCCAATACCACCAGAATGACAGCATGTTATAATAGGCTTTGAAAATTACCATTCTTATCCTGGGTGCCAACAGGAACCAGCTCACAATGTCCAACTGTCTGCTACATGCCTTACCAAATAGCATGTGATGAGTCTGAACATTCATTATTCCATCTACCATAGCGTAATGCCGTTAGTCACCTGACATACTGAACACACTGTCAGAATGCAGTGTAAATAGATGGACAAACTATTTCAGCAGAACGCAGTGTAAACAGATGGACAAAATATTTCAACAGAATGCACTGTAAAAAGATGGGCAGAATATTTCAGCAGAATACAGTGTAAAAAGAAGGACAAACTATATCAGCAGAATGCAGAGCTAAAAGATGGGCAGAATATTTCAGCAGAATGCAGTGTAAAAAGGACAAACTATTTCAGCAGAATGCAGAGTTAAAAGTTGGACAAAATATTTCATCAGAATGCAGTGTAAAAAGATGGACAAAATATTTAATCAGAATGCAGTGTAAAAAGATGGACAAAATATTTCAAAGGAATGCAGTGTAAGAAGATGGACAAAATATTTCAAAGGAATGCAGTGTAAAAAGATGGACAAAATATTTCAAAGGAATGCAGTGTAAGAAGATGGGTAAAATATTTAATCAGAATGCAGTGTAAAAAGATGGACAAAATATTTAATCAGAATGCAGTGTAAAAAGATGGACAAAATATTTAATCAGAATGCAGTGTAAAAGATGGACAAAATATTTCAAAGGAATGCAGTGTAAGAAGATGGACAAAATATTTAATCAGAATGCAGTGTAAAAAGATGGACAAAATATTTCAAAGGAATGCAGTGTAAGAAGATGGGTAAAATATTTAATCAGAATGCAGTGTAAAAAGATGGACAAAATATTTCAAAGGAATGCAGTGTAAGAAGATGGGTAAAATATTTAATCAGAATGCAGTGTAAAAAGATGGACAAAATATTTAATCAGAATGCAGTGTAAGAAGATGGGTAAAATATTTAATCAGAATGCAGTGTAAAAAGATGGACAAGATATTTCAAAGGAATGCAATGTAAAAAGATGGACAAAATACATCAGCAGAATACAGTGTAAAAAGATGGGCAAAATATTTCAATAAGATGAAAAAAGGTGGGCAAAATATTTCCATCAGATCTGCAAAACAAAAGATTTTTTTTTAAACAAGAGATGGCGGAAGCAAGGGTGGGAGTGGGGGGTAGGGGTGGGGGTGGCTGTGGGGGTATTATGCTGAAAGGTAGTTTGCATCTATTCTCTGCACTGGAAACAAATTGCAAAAGGTGCTTTGAAAAGGAATGTAGTGTAAGTTGGAGTGCACACGAGAGAGAGAGAGAGAGAGAGAGAGAGAGAGAGAGAGAGAGAGAGAGAGAGTGACAGACAGAAAGACTGACAGAGAGAGTGACAGACAGACAGACACAGCGTGACAAAGAGACAGTGATACAGAGTCTCAGCACAAATGTAACGGGAAGATCAGATTGTTGGAATGGCGTGCAGGTCAACAACAAACAATATCAAGGGTTGCAGTCAATATCATTACTGACCATTGTCTGTTCAATCCACTCACAGGGTGGACTTTTGTTTTGACTTGAGAACCCTTTCTGTTCAATGTGCTCAAATAGGCACCTGATTCAGTTCAGCGAAGGTTAAAGCAGCCACAGGAGACAATTAGGTTCAACCGTCTATGATGCTATGTCCAAGACCAGGTGAACCTTTCACTTTTTCAAGAAGCTAAGTTGCACTAAAATCTACAAGCTAATGTCATGAATTACAATGCAGCGAAGATTGTGGTCAATCTGCATCACCTTTACTTACACACATCTAAACAGAAATGTAAAACAAAACATACTACAAATCAGAAGACTATTCAAATCAAAGATGTTGTGACAGAAACACAATGCACGTGAAACACAATGCACGTGAATGTGTGCGTGTGTATGTGTGGGATGGGGGGAAGGGGGGGGGGGGGGGGGTGGCATGAGGAGTGGGTTGAGGTTGGGGTGGGGTGAGGGGAGTGCATGTGTGTATGCCTGCCCACCTGTCTGCTTACCTCCCCTTCTGCTTGCCGAGCTGTGTGTGTGTGTGTGTGTGTGTGTGTGTGTGTGTGTGTGTGTGTGGGCCGAGGTTGGGGGTGGGGTGACGGAAATGCAAGAGTGCATGCCTGCCAGCTGTCTGCTTACCTCCCCTTCTGCTTGCCTCATGTGTGTGTGTGTGTGTGTGTGTGTGTGTGTGTGTGTGTGTGTGTGTGTGTGTGTGTGTGTGTGTATGTGAGCGTGCGTGTGTGTGTGACTGTATAAACATGAAACATGCATGTGTCTGTTTCTGTTATACACTGCACAAGAAAAAAAAAAGAAAGATATTATTTACATATCCTGTCAGACTAAGCCATATCTGTTCCAATGCCTGTCATTGCCAAAACAGCAAGGATAGCTATGATTTGCAAATTTCAAACATGTAGGTTTCTTTTATCATCAGAACACTTATTAATTTGAAAAAATGGCTAACTTACTTGGATGCTTAAGGGTCCTTTGCATGTCATGATAAACAGCCATTATTCAAAAAGAATCCATGCAGCAAAATATAATAAGCTACTAAAATGTGGATAATCATTCACCCCTCCCAGTCCCCATACTGCGGTAAATAAGGAAGGATAACTCCATCAAATTGTGGCCATCATCACCTTTTGTCAGTGAAATTATTAAAAAACTAATATATATATATAAAAATTTTGGAATTAACTTAATTGGCTGGAGCCCAAACAAACTAGTACAAAAAGTCATCTCAACAGATCACACCAGGCTG
The DNA here is from genome assembly GCA_018398815.1 of Conus ventricosus. Lineage (NCBI taxonomy): Eukaryota > Metazoa > Mollusca > Gastropoda > Neogastropoda > Conidae > Conus > Conus ventricosus. The sequence continues at coordinate 100,505,519 of CM031604.1, forward strand.
TAAAGTTTCAACAGAGAGGGAAGAGGGAAGGAAAGGTGAAAGAGAAGGAAAGGGAGGGGAGGGTGAAGAAAAGAAGGTGGAAGAGAGACAGGGGGGCAGGAGGAAGGTGTTTCAGACATCGGCAATACCTCTATGAGGTTTAACACTGTAACATTTCTTTGTTCATTTCTCCTTTCTGTTTCTCTTTCACTTATCAGCAATCCCTCAAAACCTCCTAGGCTTGCTGGGAAAAAAACATACGTTAAAGCTTGAATTTTAGGCTGAACCAGATATTTCATTATGTCCTTGAACAAATCAGAAAGAATGTCAGTGCCTTGGCTTGATCCCTCTGTGACCTTTCACTGTGCTGACACACACACACACACACACACACACACACACACACACACACACACACACACCCCTCTCTTCAAGGTTTAACAGCATTTTTCTCTTACTCATTTTACTCCATCTATGAAGAAACAACTTAGGCAACCCTGCCTGAAATTACTTACCATAAAGTTTTTAATCTGGCAACACTTGCAGAAACAGTGTCAACCCTGCCTGAAATTACTTACCATAAAGTTTTTAATCTGGCAACACTTGCAGAAACAGTGTCAACCCTGCCTGAAATTACTTACCATAAAGTTTTTAATCTGGCAACACTTGCAGAAACAGTGTCAACCCTGCCTGAAATTACTTACCATAAAGTTTTTAATCTGGCAACACTTGCAGAAACAGTGTCAACCCTGCCTGAAATTACTTACCATAAAGTTTTTAATCTGGCAACACTTGCAGAAACAGTGTCAACCCTGCCTGAAATTACTTACCATAAAGTTTTTAATCTGGCAACACTTGCACAAACAGTGTCAACCCTGCCTGAAATTACTTACCATAAAGTTTTTAATCTGGCAACACTTGCAGAAACAGTGTCAACCCTGCCTGAAATTACTTACCATAAAGTTTTTAATCTGGCAACACTTGCACAAACAGTGTCAACCCTGCCTGAAATTACTTACCATAAAGTTTTTAATCTGGCAAACACTTGCAGAAACGTGTCAACCCTGCCTGAATTGCTTACCATAAAGTTTTTAATCTGGCAACACTTGCAGAAACAGTGTCAACCTGCCTGAAATTACTTACCATAAAGTTTTTAATCTGGCAACACTTGCAGAAACAGTGTCAACTGGGTTGATCATAAAGAAAACAAAAGAATGACTTAGAATACAGCTCAGTTGCGTGACTGTTTCTGTCTGACTTAGAATACAGCTCAGTTGCTGTGACTGTTTCTGTCTGACTTAGAATACAGCTCAGTTGCTGTGACTGTTTCTGTCTGACTTAGAATACAGCTCAGTTGCTGTGACTGTTTCTGTCTGACTTAGAATACAGCTCGTTGCTGTGACTGTTTCTGTCTGACTTAGAATACAGCTCAGTTGCTGTGACTGTTTCTGTCTGACTTAGAATACAGCTCAGTGCTGTGACTGTTCTGTCTGACTTAGAATACAGCTCAGTTGCTGTGACTGTTTCTGTCTGACTTAGAATACAGCTCAGTTGCTGTGACTGTTTCTGTCTGACTTAGAATACAGCTCAGTTGCTGTGACTGTTTCTGTCTGACTTAGAATACAGCTCAGTTGCTGTGACTGTTTCTGTCTGACTTAGAATACATGCTCAGTTGCTGTGACTGTTTCGTCTGACTTAGAATACAGCTCAGTTGCTGTGACTGTTTCTGTCTGACTTAGAATACAGCTCAGTTGCTGTGACTGTTTCTGTCTGACTTAGAATACAGCTCAGTTGCTGTGACTGTTTATGTCTGACTTAGAATACAGCTCAGTTGCTGTGACTGTTTCTGTCTGACTTAGAATACAGCTCAGTTGCTGTGACTGTTTCTGTCTGACTTAGAATACAGCTCAGTTGCTGTGACTGTTTCTGTCTGACTTAGAATACAGCTCAGTTGCTGTGACTGTTTCTGTCTGACTTAGAATACAGCTCAGTTGCTGTGACTGTTTCTGTTGACTTAGAATACAGCTCAGTTGCTGTGACTGTTTCTGTCTGACTTAGAATACAGCTCTAGTTGCTGTGAACGTTTCTGTCTGACTTAGAATACAGCTCAGTTGCTGTGACTGTTTCTGTCTGACTTAGAATACAGCTCAGTTGCTGTGACTGTTTCTGTCTGACTTAGAATACAGCTCAGTTGCTGTGACTGTTTCTGTCTGACTTAGAATACAGCTCAGTTGCTGTGACTGTTTCTGTATGACTTAGAATACAGCTCAGTTGCTGTGACTGTTTCTGTATGACTTAGAATACAGCTCAGTTGCTGTGACTGTTTCTGTCTAAATCTGCAGATGAACGTGCATCTCAATGGTGTATGAACATCATCACATCTCTAATGGTGTTATGAACACACATTACATCTCAACGGTGTATGAACACACATCACATCTCTAACGGTGTATGAAACACATCACATCTCTAATGGTGTATGAACACACATTACATCTCTAACGGTGTATGAACACAATCACATCTCTAATGGTGTATGAACACACATTACATCTCAAATGGTATATGAACACACATCACATCTCTAATGGTGTATGACACACATTACATCTCTACGTGTATGAACACACTACATCTCTAACGGTTGTATCAACACACATCACATCTCTACGGTTGTATCAACACACATCACTCTCTAAACGGTGTATGACACACATCACATCTCAAGTGATGTATGAACACATATCACATCTCTAACGTGTATCAACACAATCACATCTCTAACGGTGTATGAACACACATCACATCTCAAGTGGTGTATGAACACACATCACATCTCAAGTGTTGTATGAACACACATCACATCTCTAACGGTGTATGAACACACATCACATCTCTAACTGTGTATGAATACACATCACATCTCAAGTGGTGTATGAACACACATCACATCTCTAACGGTGTATGAACACACATCACATCTCAAGTGATGTATGAACACACATCACATCTCTAACGGTGTATGAACACACATCACATCTCTAAAAGTGTATGAACACACATCACATCTCTATTGGTGTATGAACACACATCACATCTTTAATAGTGTATGAACACACATCACATCTCAAGTGGTGTATGAATACACATCACATCTCAAATGGTGTATCAACACATATCACATCTCTATTGGTGTATGAACACACATCACAGACCACACACCTTTTCCCCCATTTTTCTTGCCAGCACACACTACACTACAGCTACATGGTAAGCACAGTTGTTAACATTTACACATGTTTGAAATTAAATCATATTGGGAAGAGTATTCAAACTGACTGACTGTGTCAGGTACTAAAAGTGAATTTTGAAATAAGGCAGAGTATGGCGAACTACTCAATTCTTGATGGTTTTCCAGACAAATGTTACCTAGCTGGATCTTTCTTTTCCCTGCACCTCTACTCTGGACACTTACTTTGGACACGTCTTCCTGGCTTTCCATGCTGAAGTGAGCAGTTCCCACCACATACACTTTGCCTCCTTCGGGGGCCTCCAAAGTGGTCACCGTGTCTGGCAGGACAGGGTTTGATTCTCGTCGCCGCAGGGGAAAAGCCAGTTCAACATTGTCTTCAATGTCTGATTCGTCACCTTCCTCACTCACCCACTCATCGTCCTCATCCTCTTCCTCATCATCATAGTCAAGGGGTCTGGAACGTTCTGCTGGTTGGGCATTCATTACATATGTTGTACCAAAGTTCAGATGTATCATTTGTTGATGACTGAATGACAATTGTTCTTGTACTGAAGAGGGGTGATGGCGTTAGGGTGGCAGCAAGTGTGTGTGTGTGTGTGTGTGTGGTGTGTGTGTGTGTGTGTGTGTGTGTGTGTGTGCGTGCGTGCGTGCGTGCGTGCGTGCGTGCGTGTGTGTGTGTATGCGAGCATGAATAACGGGAAGGAGGGGGGAGGAAGGTTTTGAGAATCCATATCCCTGAGTCTAACCTCATTTTATACACACACACACACACACACACACACACACACACACACACACAAAATCTAAACACCTCTCATACAGCACATTCAGAAAAAAATGCAAGAAAATTCACAGAAATACCTCAACACCAAATAAGGTAAATTATGCCCATATTATGATCTACCCCCTCCTCCCCAAATCAATGTTTAGGTGAGTGTACTTTATTTTTTGAAGGAGAGTAAGTTTTGCCATCACATACTGTACTTTATTTTTTGAAGGAGAATAAGTTTTGCCATCACATACCAGCTACAGCACTGTAGTGGTTAGCATCACGGGCAGTCAGGTCAAGAGGTCATCAGTTTGATTAGCATCATGGGCAGTCAGGTCAAGAGGTCATCAGTTTGATTAGCATCATGGGCAGTCAGGTCAAGAGGTCATCAGTTTGATAAGCATCACGGTCAGTCAGGTCAAGAGGTCATCAGTTTGATTAGCATCATGGTCAGTCAGGTCAAGAGGTCATCAGTTTGATTAGCATCATGGGCAGACAGGTCAAGAGGTCATCAGTTTGATTAGCATCATGGGCAGACAGGTCAAGAGGTCATCAGTTTGATTAGCATCATGGGCAGTCAGGTCAAGAGGTCATTAGTTTAGTCAGCATCATGGGCAGACAGGTCAAGAGGTCATCAGTTTGATTAGCATCATGGGCAGACAGGTCAAGAGGTCATCAGTTTGATCAGCATCATGGGCAGTCAGGTCAAGAGGTCATCAGTTTGATCAGCATCATGGGCATACAGGTCAAGAGGTCATCAGTTTGATCAGCATCATGGGCAGTCAGGCAAGAGGTCATCAGTTTGATCAGCATCATGGGCAGTCAGGTCAAGAGGTCATCAGTTTGATCAGCATCATGGGCATACAGGTCAAGAGGTCATCAGTTTGATCAGCATCATGGGCAGACAGGTCAAGAGGTCATCAGTTCGATTCCCATTCCCCAAACTTTCTGGCCTGACCAGCTGCAACATGGAGTTGAAGGTGCTAAAACCTCACATGGGAAGAAGACTGGAACCACATAGTGGAGTTGATGGTGCTAAAGCCTCACATGGGAAGACTGAAACCACATAGTGGAGCTGAAGGTGCTAAACCCTCACATGGGAAGACTGGACCACATAGTGGAGTTGAAGGTGCTAAGGCGTCACATGGGAAGACTGGACCACATGGTGGAGCTGAAGGTGCTAAACCCTCACATGGGAAGACTGGACCACATAGTGGAGTTGAAGGTGCTAAACCCTCACATGGGAAGACTGGACCACATGGTGGAGCTGAAGGTGCTAAACCCTCACATGGGAAGATTGGACCACATAGTGGAGTTGAAGGGGCTAAAACCTCACATGGGAAGACTGGACCACACAGTGGAGCTGAAGGTGCTAAAGCATCACATGGGAAGACTGGACCACATAGTGGAGTTGAAGGTGCTAAAGCCTCACATGGGAAGACTGGACCACATAGTGGAGTTGAGGGTGCTAAAGCCTCACATGGGAAGACTGGACCACATAGTGGAGTTGAGGGTGCTAAAGCCTCACATGGGAAGACTGGACCACATAGTGGAGTTGAAGGTGCTAAAGCCTCACATGGGAAGACTGGACCACATAGTGGAGTTGAGGGTGCTAAAGCCTCACATGGGAAGAAGACTGGACCACACAGTGGAGTTGAAGGTGCTAAACCCTCACATGGGAAGACTGGACCACATAGTGGAACTGAAGGTGCTAAAGCCTCACATGGGAAGACTGGACCACATAGTGGAGTTGAGGGTGCTAAAGCCTCACATGGGAAGACTGGACCACATAGTGGAACTGAAGGTGCTAAAGCCTCACATGGGAAGACTGGACCACATAGTGGAGTTGAGGGTACTAAACCCTCACATGGGAAGACTGGACCACATAGTGGAGTTGAGGGTGCTAAAGCCTCACATGGGAAGACTGGACCACACAGTGGAGTTGAGGGTGCTAAAGCCTCACATGGGAAGACTGGACCACATAGTGGAGTTGAGGGTGCTAAACCCTCACATGGGAAGAAGACAGGACCACACAGTGGAGTTGAGGGTGCTAAAGCCTCACATGGGAAGAAGACTGGACCACACAGTGGAGTTGAAGGTGCTAAGGCCTCACATGGGAAGACTGGACCACATAGTGGAACTGAAGGTGCTAAAGCCTCACATGGGAAGACTGGACCACATAGTGGAGTTGAGGGTGCTAAAGACTCACATGGGAAGACTGGACCACATAGTGGAACTGAAGGTGCTAAAGCCTCACATGGGAAGACTGGACCACATAGTGGAGTTGAGGGTGCTAAACCCTCACATGGGAAGACTGGACCACATAGTGGAGTTGAGGGTGCTAAAGCCTCACATGGGAAGACTGGACCACACAGTGGAGCTGAAGGTGCTAAAGCCTCACATGGGAAGACTGGACCACATAGTGGAGTTGAAGGTGCTAAAGCCTCACATGGGAAGATTGGACCACATAGTGGAACTGAAGGTGCTAAAGCCTCACATGGGAAGACTGGACCACATTGTGGAGCTGAAGGTGCTAAACCCTCACATGGGAAGACTGGACCACATAGTGGAGTTGAATGTGCTAAAGCCTCACCTGGGAAGAAGACTGGACCACATAGTGGAGTTGAGGGTGCTAAAGCCTCACATGGGAAGACTGGACCACATGGTGGAGCTGAAGGTGCTAAACCCTCACATGGGAAGACTGGACCACATAGTGGAGTTGAAGGTACTAAACCCTCACATGGGAAGTCTGGACCACATGGTGGAGTTGAAGGTGCTAAACCCTCACATGGGAAGAAGACTGAACCACACAGTGGAGTTGAGGGTGCTAAAGCCTCACATGGGAAGACTGGACCACATAGTGGAGTTGAGGGTGCTAAACCCTCACATGGGAAGACTGGACATCATGTGGAGTTGAGGGTGCTAAAGCCTCACATGGGAAGACTGGACCACATAGTGGAGTTGAGGGTGCTAAACCCTCACATGGGAAGACTGGACCACATAGTGGAGTTGAGGGTGCTAAACCCTCACATGGGAAGACTGGACCACATGGTGGAGATGAAGGTGCTAAAGCCTCACATGGGAAGACTGGACCACATAGTGGACTTGAGGGTGCTAAACCCTCACATGGGAAGACCGGACCACATGGTGGAGCTGAAGGTCCTAAACCCTCACATGGGAAGACTGGACCACATAGTGGAGCTGAAGGTGCTAAAGCCTCACATGGGAAGCCTGGACCACATAGTGGAGTTGAGGGTGCTAAACCCTCACATGGGAAGACTGGACCACATAGTGGAGATGAAGGTGCTAAAGCCTCACATGGGAAGACTGGACCACACAGTGGAGTTGAGGGTGCTAAAGCCTCACATGGGAAGACTGGACATCATAGTGGAGTTGAGGGTGCTAAACCCTCACATGGGAAGACTGGACATCATAGTGGAGTTGAGGGTGCGAAACCCTCACATGGGAAGACTGGACATCATAGTGGAGTTGAGGGTGCTAAAGCTTCACATGGGAAGACTGGACCACATAGTGGAGTTGAGGGTGCTAAACCCTCACATGGGAAGACTGGACCACACAGTGGAGCTGAGGGTGCTAAAGCCTCACATGGGAAGACTGGACCACATAGTGGAGTTGAGGGTGCTAAACCCTCACATGGGAAGACTGGACCACACAGTGGAGCTGAGGGTGCTAAACCCTCACATGGGAAGACTGGACCACACAGTGGAGTTGAGGGTGCTAAAGCCTCACATGGGAAGACTGGACCACACAGTGGAGTTGAGGGTGCTAAACCCTCACATGGGAAGACTGGACATCATAGTGGAGTTGAGGGTGCTAAACCCTCACATGGGAAGACTAGACATCATAGTGGAGTTGAGGGTGCTAAACCCTCACATGGGAAGATAAGATAAGATAATGTTGCTTATAGCCCAGCCGACAGCAAAGGACCACATCAGGGCTGTCACATGGGCAGACTAGACATCATAGTGGAGTTGAGGGTGCTAAACCCTCACATGGGACGTCTGGACCACATTTACCCAAATGTATTTTAATTCTATGCTCATTACAAAGTTTGCTCTTTACCCTTTCCATTGATATATAACAATTGCTTGTTAGGTTTATATTAGGAGATGTAAAATAAAATTAAAAAGTGCGAAAATTGTGCGTCTGCAACGGTTGTAAGCACATGCAGTGCACGCGCATGCAGGGAAGCGACGTTGCTCTGCCGCACTCGTCTGGAAAGTATTAACAAGCGCATACACATAGACAGGAAATCAAAATTGAGGAAATCACCATGAGGACTTGACATGAGGGACCACTGAATTTGAGACTTTTTCAAAATTTTTTTGCTGATCAATGAGGATGAGGATGAGGAAGACGGTGCTATGGAATGCCATTCTATGGAAATCCTGCAATACACTGGCTGTACTCTGTTTCCTTCATCACATATTTCAGCATCCTGCATTACACTGGCTGTACTCTGTTTCCTTCATCACATATTTCAGCATCCTGCCTTACACTGGTTGTACTCTGTTTCCTTCATCACATATTTCAGCATCCTGCATTACACTGGCTGTACTCTGTTTCCTTCATCACATATTTCAGCATCCTGCATTACACTGGCTGTACTCTTTCCTTCATCACATATTTCAGCAACCTGCATTATACTGGCTGTACTCTGTTTCCTTCATCACATATTTCAGCATCCTGCATTACACTGGTTGTACTCTGTTTCCTTCATCACATATTTCAGCATCCTGCATTACACTGGCTGTACTCTTTCCTTCATCACATATTTCAGCATCCTGCATTACACTGGCTGTACTCTTTCCTTCATCATATATTTCAGCATCCTGCATTACACTGGTTGTACTCTGTTTCCTTCATCACATATTTCAGCATCCTGCATTACACTGGCTGTACTCTGTTTCCTTCATCACATATTTCAGCATCCTGCATTACACTGGCTGTACTCTGTTTCCTTCATCATATATTTCAGCATCCTGCATTACACTGGCTGTACTCTGTTTCCTTCATCATATATTTCAGCATCCTGCATTACACTGGCTGTACTCTGTTTCCTTCATCACATATTTCTGCATCCTGCATTACACTGGCTGTATTCTATATTTCCTTCATCACATATTTCAGCATCCTGCATTACACTGGCTGTACTCTGTTTCCTTCATCACATATTTCAGCATCCTGCATTACACTGGCTGTACTCTGTTTCCTTCATCACATATTTCAGCATCCTGCATTACACTGGCTGTACTCTATGTTTCCTTCATCATATATTTCAGCATCCTGCATTACACTGGTTGTACTCTGTTTCCTTCATCACATATTTCAGCATCCTGCATTACACTGGCTGTACTCTGTTTCCTTCATCACATATTTCAGCATCCTGCATTACACTGGCTGTACTCTGTTTCCTTCATCATATATTTCAGCATCCTGCATTACACTGGCTGTATTCTATATTTCCTTCATCACATATTTCAGCATCCTGCATTACACTGGCTGTACTCTGTTTCCTTCATCACATATTTCAGCATCCTGCATTACACTGGCTGTACTCTGTTTCCTTCATCACATATTTCAGCATCCTGCATTACACTGGCTGTACTCTGTTTCCTTCATCACATATTTCAGCATCCTGCATTACACTGGCTGTACTCTTTCCTTCATCATATATTTCAGCATCCTGCATTACACTGGCTGTACTCTTTCCTTCATCATATATTTCAGCATCCTGCATTACACTGGCTGTACTCTTCCCTTCATCATATATTTCAGCATCCTGCATTACACTGGCTGTACTCTGTTTCCTTCATCATATATTTCAGCATCCTGCATTACACTGGCTGTACTCTATGTTTCCTCTATCACATATTTCAGCATTCCTTCATCATGTGCTGTGACTGCCTCATGTGTGTGGGACAGATGACACAGTGGAGTGCTGTGACTGCCTCATGTGTGTGGGACAGATGACACAGTGGTGTGCTGTGACTGCCTCATGTGTGTGGGACAGATGACACAGTGGTGTGCTGTGACTGCCTCATGTGTGTGGGACAGATGACACAGTGGAGTGCTGTGACTGCCTCATGTGTGTGGGACAGATGACACAGTGGAGTGCTGTGACTGCCTCATGTGTGTGGGACAGATGACACAGTGGTGTGCTGTGACTGCCTCATGTGTGTGGGACAGATGACACAGTGGAGTGCTGTGACTGCCTCATGTGTGTGGGACAGATGACACAGTGGTGTGCTGTGACTGTCTCATGTGTGTGGGACAGATGACACAGTGGAGTGCTGTGACTGCCTCATGTGTGTGGGACAGATGACACAGTGGAGTGCTGTGACTGCCTGCAGTTTTCTGCTTCACACCTGAGAAGATAAACCTTACCAGGCCCAGCAGTTTTCTGCTTCACACCTAAAGAAATAAACCTTACCAGGCCCAGCAGTTTTCTGCTTCACACTAAGGAAATAAACCTTACCAGGCCCAGAAGTTTTCTGCTTCACACTTAAGGAAATAACCTTACCAGGCCCGCAGTTTTCTGCTTCACACCCGAGGAGATAAACATTACCAGGCCTAGCAGTTTCCTGCTTTACACCTAAGAAGATAAACCTTACCAGGCCTGCAGTTTTCTGCTTCACACCTAAGGAAATAAACCTTACCAGGCCAAGCAGTTTTCCGCTTCACACCTAAGGAAATAAACCTTACCAGGCCAAGCAGTTTTCCGCTTCACACCTAAGGAAATAAACCTTACCAGGCCTGCAGTTTTCTGCTTCACACCTAAGGAAATAAACCTTACCAGGCCAGCGGTTTTCTGCTTCACACCTAAGGAAATAAACCTTACCAGGCCTGCAGTTTTCTGCTTCACACCTAAGGAAATAAACCTTACCAAGCCCGCAGTTTTCTGCTTCACACCTAAGGAAATAAACCTTACCAGGCCAGCAGTTTTCTGCTTCACGCCAAGGGAGATAAACCTTACCAGGCCAAGCAGTTTTCTGCTTCACACCAAGGGAGATAAACCTTACCAGGCCCAGCAGTTTCCTGCTTCACACCTAAGGAAATAAACCTTACCAGGCCCAGCAGTTTCCTGCTTCACACCTGAGAAGATAAACCTTACCAGGCCTGCAGTTTTCTGCTTCACACCTAAGGAAATAAACCTTACCAGGCCCAGCAGTTTTCTGCTTCACGCCAAGGGAGATAAACCTTACCAGGCCAAGCAGTTTTCTGCTTCACACCAAGGGAGATAAACCTTACCAGGCCCAGCAGTTTCCTGCTTCACACCTGAGAAGATAAACCTCACCAGGCCTGCAGTTTTCTGCTTCACACCTAAGGAAATAAACCTTACCAGGCCCAGCAGTTTCCTGCTTCACACCTGAGAAGATAAACCTTACCAGGCCTGCAGTTTTCTGCTTCACACCTAAGGAAATAAACCTTACCAGGCCTGCTGTTTTCTGCTCCACACCTAAGGAAATAAACCTTACCAGGCCTAGCAGTTTCCTGCTTCACACCTAAGGAAATAAACCTTACGAGGCCCAGCAGTTTTCTGCTTCACACCAAGGGAGATAAACCTTACCAGGCCCAGCAGTTTTCTTTGCAGACCCTTTAATTCCTGCTCATCCAAGGCACCACTGACAAATCCTCCACTGGCGTGACACTCTCACTGAGATTGTCTTTGGCCTCTGTCACCATTCCATTGACGATCCCTGACGAGGCCAACTCTGCACCATGGCCAACCTGAGCAGCAGAAACTGCTGGTGCTGCTTCTGTCTGCAGATCTGACGGCTCGGCATCTCCTGCAGATAATGGACGACGTCTGAGCTTCACCTCCTCATCTTTTTGAAACCCTGAGAAAAAAAAAGAAGAAAAGATAATATCATGTCTGTGCAAACATATCTCTGCACAGAAAAAATAATTTCTGGGTGTATGTACCTCTGAGGAGGAACAGTTTGTTTTCCTTTCCATGAGCTTAAAAATTCAGTTAAATGATATGGCTGTCTGAAAGTAAAGATGCAACTGAAAAAAAAAATTAAAATCTCCGGTTCCATATATTTTGAGCAAATAACAATTCAAATGAGTAACTGAAACCTACAAAGAGGCTTGTCATCTATTAACTGTCTTTTCATCTGGGAGGGCAAGTAGAAATTCTGGGAAACAAGCTGATTCTTTCATGAACTTGTTCCCAGGATGACAAAAAAATGATCTGGGAATTCCTAGTCCTGACAAAAAACAGAATTGCTACCTTCAGTGTTCATCATCACATTTAAGTGCTAATGGGGAATGCTTGTTGAGGTCCTTCTCCTCTATCTTTTGTAATCCTGCTGTATGCTGGGAAATTTTGTTTCAGTAATCCCCAAGTGCCAACATGTGTACTGATCTGTGTTTCTGAACTTGTGTATCCGCTTACAAACAGAGGGAGGTTCAGGCATAGGCAGGTACGCATATATGTTGGACTGGGAGATTACATCAACCAGGCACTGGCACAGCTTTAAACCTCAATCCTCAGAGTCGGAGTGAAATGTTCTAACCACTCAGCCATCAGATCTTTCCAGCAAATATAGCAATCGGCAAAGCTGATGATTTTGCAGTGCTTTTCAACACCAAGCACTCCCGATCTCAGCATATGTGAATTAACAAAAACTTTCAAAAACATGACCCTGTTTCCATTCCATCCTGTCCCCACCTCACCTCTGCATCACAGACAGAGTTCATTGGAGAAGTCCCACCCTTCCCTGGAAGGCTCACGCATGATGCAGTAGCCATGGTGACAGGCTGTAGCACTCAGCTGCTCCTGGGAAGCTGTACTGCCAGTGGGTGGTTCTGATCAATGGAATGTCACAGGACAGAGGGGGAGACGGACACTGCCCTGTTTCTGAGGACAGGATCATGGTAGGTGCTTGGTGGTGATGGAGATCTGGCAATGATGAAACTTGCAGAAGGAAGTTAGCTGTGCTCATCTACACCTTGTGCAAAGGATGTGCCAGATCAAATTCACAAGCACAAATTTTCTTGACACAGCAGTTTTGTCAGATTGAGGCGATTCAACAAGATGCTTGGTGCTGTAACTTTGTGAGTGTGTTGATGTCTCCCAGTCCACCTGTGCTGGGCTCACCAATGGCCTTGAGAACTAAACACTGTGGCATGTATGGGAAAACTTCCTGGTAGCTTGCTGAAAAGGATCAGTTGGAAGTCTTGATATGGTTTATGTTGCTTGGAGGCACACTGCATCTTTGAGCAAAGTGTTCTTCAGCAAAGTCTTCTATGGAGCTGAAGGCAGATTTAACTCATGGGTTTAACCTCAACCTTCTCTTAGACACCACTCACTACTGTACATATGATCTGCTCCATGGGTCAGGGGAGGGTTCAATCAACCTCAACCTTCTCTTAGACACCACTCACTACTGTACAGATGATCTGCTCTACGGATCAGGGATGGGTTCAATCAACAAAGAGTACTGAAACTGAAACATCACTCACTACTGTACAGATGATTTGCTCTGTGGGTCAGGGAAGGGTTCAATCAACAAAGAGTACTGAAACTGAAACGCCACTCACTACTGTGCAGATGATCTGCTCTATGGGTCAAGGAAGGGTTCAATGAACAAAGAGTACTGAAACTGAAACATCACTCACTACTGTACAGATGATCTGCTCTATGGGTCAGGGGAGGGTTCAGTCAACGAGTACTTAGTTGGGCCTGTGGTGGTGAGGGGAGAGGGACAGAAGAAAACTGGCAGGGGGGGGGGGGGGGGGGGGGGGGGGGGGGAAGAGGACAGGAGGGGTTAAATCTTTGAAGACTTCCACTGAGGGTTATAAAAATAAAATTGCTCTGGTGGAAAACATGTCAGTTATAAATCTTCTTTGCAAAAAAAGAAAACTTCCTGTGGTGTTTTTTTCTGGCAGGAAGAAGATACATTTCATTATTTGATTCTTGCACCTGTCTCGCTCAGGATTGGGGTTGGCCTGTGTATAATGCTAATAGTTTCCTCTTCTCAGTAGAAACAGAAGGGGATTGCAGTTGGGGCCCAGTTCAAGTTGGTCATCATACTCTGATACTGATGTGATCAACACAAGATGCATGGTGATGGCGGTGCATCATCCAGCAGATTTCACAATGTTGGACTTTACCCATCTTGCTGATGTTTTTGATAGTGTAGGGGTCCAAGACTGGTGAGGTGGACTTTCAGTTAGGTTGTACTAGGGTTTTGTAATGTATGCTGTCTTGGTGGCAACTGAAGTTGTACTAGGGCTTTGTAATGTATGCAATTTGGATGGCAACTGAGGTTGTACTAGGGTTTAATAATGTATGCCGTCTTGATGGCAATGGAGCCCACCTTCAAGTCACTTTGAAGAAAACTCAAGAGTGCTGATGGCCTTGTTTGTGATGTTGAGATACGGGTGCCCCAGCTGAGGTTATGAAAGATTGTGACGCTCATGATGACACAGATACTTGATTTATGTGACAGGTTCTGGCCACGGAGGTAGTGTTGACCATGCCATTTTTGTTGTGTTTTTTGTTGTTGCTAATGATTCCATTGTGCCAGACTCTTTGAGGAGTTGGAGGTAATGACAGACTTTCATTTTCTCCTCATTCTGTCCATGTAAATGTTTCCATTAATCATGCTGTGAACTGTTTGTATGCAGAAGTGCAAAAGGTATGGTGGGAGGGAGAAAGGTTCTCTCCAAGAACAATTAAGGAGTAGAATAATCCGTTGGTGCAGGCCACAAAATGTGACATACCAAATGTTTCGAGAATACAAGACTGATCAGTACAAAACCACAATGACCAACCTCCTCCACCATCTCCACCCCTACCCCCTATTCCACAACCCATTATCTTGTCTGCAAGAAAACCAACAACGAAAAACTAGACTTGAGTTTCAAGATAACTGCGAATCCCCTCTTTTACTGTTAGGTGCCATATTGATCAACAGATTGATCGTGGGCTCTTAACAGAAGAAAAAGAACGGCTTGGTGCATCACTGTACAACTCATCGGATCGGTCCGAGACAGCACCATATGGGCTCCATGGTTTGACTTTGATGTTGTCTGAAAGGTAGTGAAATCTGTCCCTCTTCGTGATGTTGGATGCTTGTAACGCATGCAGTTTACTACCAGTGAACATGCACAGGCTTTTCTCAACAAGATAAAGACATTTCGAAAGTTTATCCTTTCTCACCTGCTGATTCGTCTGCCATGACTGCAAAATATACACTTCCTGTGTAGGCCTATATCAAAACTGATGACGTTTTACACATTGATGTCGTGGCTTGTGGCCACCCAGCCAAAATATGAACAGAGTGAACACGCAGCACTGAAATGTAAGCAAGAAGCGCGCAACTAAGATGGTGCTAACAACTCTTGAACTCTTGGTAAGACGAAACAAGTTCTGTTTTTACAGTCCATGTCATATGCTCTTATTTACTGGAAGTTACATGAACGACGCGTAGTGTGAGACCGAGCATGATGGTGACATGGCTGTGATAATGCCGAATGCAGTACTCAACAGATCCCAGCACGGCAAAGTCCCAGTTTAGCAGCCCCACTTTGAACCTATGGCATTGATTGGTGGCCCGCGTACAAACAGGCAACTGTCAAGTTTGCATATCGCTTCTACAGCCTGCTTCCCACATTGATGTCAAGCTGGTGAAACCTAAACCAAACTCTTTTACCCCCCCCCCACCCCCACCCCTTTAACACCCCACCCCACCCCCACCCCTTTAACACCACCCCACCCCTTTAACACCCACCCCACCCCCACCCCTTTAACACCCCACCCCAAAGCACTTACATTGCTTTTAACTTCTTGAATATCGAGTGCGACCCCTTGTTGCCAATTTGCTCCAGGGGCCAACAGTCTGAGTCGCACTATTTTATGTTATTTTATTTTACTTTTTGGTGACCTACTCGTTTTTGAGTGAACCAGTATTTTAGGAAGAAGAAGAAGAAGTTGATGTGCATGTGCATGCAGAGTATTTGTGGTTTCCATATCAAATTTATGAATGATGTCTTGTTTGGAGCAGCTAGCAATATTGTGGGAAAGGTGCATGATGTGATTGGTTGCCTTCATAGGTAGCAGCACAAAAAAAGTTGGGAAATATTGTTTTAAATCCATGGTTCATCAGATAAACTCA
>CM031604.1:100526668-100555331 GCA_018398815.1 Conus ventricosus
ACACACTCCTAGCACAGCTAGACTGACCCCAGGCATTGTGATCTGCAGTCACACACTCTGCTAGCACAGCTAGACTGACCCCAGGCATTTTGATCTGCAGTCACACACTCCTAGCACAGCTAGACTGACCCCAGACATTGTGATCTGCAGTCACACACTCTGCTAGCACAGCTAGACTGACCCCAGGCATTTTGATCTGCAGTCACACACTCCTAGCACAGCTAGACTGACCCCAGGCATTTTGATCTGCAGTCACACACTCCTAGCACAGCTAGACTGACCCCAGGCATTGTGATCTGCAGTCACACTCCTAGCACAGCTAGACTGACCCCAGGCATTGTGATCTGCAGTCACACACTCTCCTAGCACAGCTAGACTGACCCCAGGCATTGTGATCTGCAGTCACACACACTGCTAGCACAGCTAGACTGACCCCAGGCATTGTGATCTGCAGTCACACACACTCCTAGCACAGCTAGACTGACCCAGGCATTTTGATCTGCAATCATACACACTTCTAGCACAGCTAGACTGACCCCAGGCATTTTGATCTGCAGTCACACACTCTGCTAGCACAGCTAGACAGACCGAGGCATTTTGATCTGCAGTCACACACACTCCATACACAGCTGGTCAGGCTGAAGGCAAGTACAGTGCTTTTCATCGATATGAGCACTAGGATTGAGGTGTCCAGTTCTGACGTAGAGCTCTGGGCTTCACCATGATAGATATAGGGACGCATTAGAATGTGACTGATGCGACTTTCTAGCACTAGGTAGCTCCCCAAGTGCGCAAAATGCTAATGAGTCACCATACTGAATTTGAAGATCAGACAAAAACTGTTGGTATGTATAACCAACAACAAAGTCAAACAGATAACAGACAGTCAAACAGATAACAGACAGAATGCGCTCTATATATTGAACTGGACACAGACAGAAGACAGACAACTCAATGCACTTTATTGCATTGAACTGGAAACAGACACACAGACAGAAGACAGACAGAATGCACTTTATAAAAGTAAATTCCTCAGATTCTCTGTATCCCAGATATACAACTTTTATTGTTATGCAAGAAGCTTACACATGCTCTCTTCATGGTTGTCCAGCACTCTAAGCTTGCCTTGTGGTGCTATAGACCTTTGGCATGTAACTTGCCATCAGTCGTCATGGTTGTCCAGCACTCTAAGCTTGCCTTGTGGACCTCACTGCTATAGACCTTTGGCATGTAACTTGCCATCAGTCGTCATGGTTGTCCAGCACTCTAAGCTTGCCTTGTGGTGCTATAGACCTTTGTCATGTAACTTGCCATCAGTCGTCATGGTTGTCCAGCACTCTAAGCTTGCCTTGTGGTGCTATAGACCTTTGGCATGTAACTTGCCATCAGTCGTCATGGTTGTCCAGCACTCTAAGCTTGCCTTGTGGTGCTATGGACCTTTGGCATGTAACTTGCCATCAGTCGTGACTCCCTGTCAGAGAACTGTTCTACAGGCTACAGTACGTGGTGAGTGTGGCAGGGGCAGGTCAACCAAGGCTTGTATGGACAATCAAAAACATTGGACTGGTTATAAGTCCTCTATCCTGCTGCCCATGACTGACAACAGAGAGAAGGCTGTGCAGATCCTGATTGGGCAATAAAAACAATTCAACTATAGGCTTAACTCACTTGGGACGGACAGTTCTGTCCCTTGGTTTTCCCTTGTGGACGGGCCATTTATTATGGTTAGTAAAAAATATCACCACAAATACAAAACAAACCAGCCGCCATGGCGAAGTGGTTAGCATCGCGGACTCCCGGCTGGGAGGTCGTGAGTTCGAATCCCATCAGAGTCATGTGGGTTTTTCTGCCCCGACCGGCTCCTACCCAGAGTTGAGTTTGCTGCGGACTCAGTTGGGAAGACTGGGACCACACAGTCGAGTTTCATCCACTTAATGGATGCGTTTCTGAGAGTGTTGCTCAAATTTCCTGACCAACACTGCAGGTGCCTGTATCTCTCGGGCCTGGTTGACGCCGGGATATATTATGAAAGGAAGCGTAGAGTACAGCCCTGTCATGTAGTCTCACACCGAAATGGAAATCCGTAGCATCATCTTTTTTTTTTTTTTTTTTTTTTTTTTTTTTGCTGTCCCAACCTCTGCGCCACCTCAGAGGCAGTGCACCCATGCCGCTCATTCCGACACCCCGTCCACAGCCACAGCCCGGTCGGCCCCGCCACAGCCCCGGCACCGGCAATCCACAGGGAGCAGTCAATGTCAAGTCGTCAAGAGGCAACCCATCGGAGGAGACTGCACTGCTGCCGAGTCACTTCGGTGGTGTTCAGTGGCGCCTGTTCTGATCTAACATACGCAGGACACCACCTACTAAGCCCCCTACTGACGACAATAATTGCTTAGTTGCGGAGCCGGCGTGAGTGAGCTCTCCCTCCGGAGGGCGCCACCACGTCCGTCCAAAGACAGCCCCCATGGACTCGCCGATACCGGTGACCCCGACGGAACCAAACCAAGGCCACAGACGTGGAGAGGACATCGAAATTGATGTCACCATGAGAGCAGGTCATGAAGGGCCACAGAATTTGAGACATTTTTTTTTATGCTGATCGGCGATGAGAATGCGGATGATTAAGATGTTGCTACGGTTTTCCATTTCGGTCTGAGACTACATGACAGGCTGTACTTACGCTTCCTTTATTATATTTCCTGGCGTTCTACCGGGCCAGTGAGATACAGGCATGCAGTGTGGTCAGGTAATTTGAGAAAACACTCTCAGAATTCTCGCATTCCATTAAGTGGTTGAAACTCGTCTGTGTCGGTCACAGTCATCCCAACTGAGTCCGCAGCAATCAACTCTGGGTAGGAGCCGGTCGGGGCAGGAATAAACCCAACTTGCACTTTGATGGGCATTCGAACCCCACGACCTCCCAGCCGGGTGGTCCACGATGCTAACCACTTCGCCACGACGGCTAGGTACGTTGCATCATCTTAATCATCCTCATTCTCATCGACCAGCATTAAAAAAATAATTGTCTCAAATTCTTGTGGCCTTAATGCTCCTGCCTATCATGGTGACCTCAGTTTCAAATGTCCTCTCAATGTCTGTGGCCTTGGTTTGGTTCGTAGGGGTTATTGGTATTGGGAGAGTCCATGGGGAGCTGTCGTTGGACGGATGGTGATGCGGTGGCGCCATCCGGTGGGAGAGCTCACTCGCGCTGGCTCTACAATCTAAGCAATTATTGTCAATCCAGTAGGGAGGTTTTAGTAGGTGGCTGGTCCCTGCGTATGTAGATCAGAACAGGCGCCACTGAACACCAACGATGTGATCCTCAGCAGCTCGTCGCAGTGTCTTCTTCGGTGGGTTGCATCTTGACAGCTTGGCATTGACTCGCTCCCTGTGGATTGTCGGTCAGGGCCTGCGGCGGGGCTGACACCGACTGGCTGTGGCTGGTGGAAAGACGTGTCGGAAATGAGCGGCGTGTGTGCACTGCCTTCTGGGTTGGCGCTGTGTTTGGCCCAAAAAAAAAAAAAAAAAAACTAACTCAAGGAGATTTTCTGTGTTATTTAAATGTGTTAGTAGAAAACAAAAGAATAAAACTTCCCACTTTAATTTGATTTCTTGGTGCTTGAGGGTTGAAAAAGCTCTTTTTTTTTCCATTTTTTTTCCCCAGGTGATCACAACAAGCTTGCACAGTCAGTGGGTCCATAGCTTCACATTCAGCAGATAAAAAGCCAGTTAGTCCTAAATGAGTTGAAAAATTTGGTAGATACTCTCAGGAAATATAATAAGTATTTATGAATCTCATGCCTGTATGCACTAGCTAACTTGGAATAATGCAAAAATGGGGGCATGCAATCAGCTGACACACGAAGGCCAGAAGTACTGTAAAAGGAGGCCACTGTCGGAAAAAACTCGAATTTCGCTTTCCGTTCCAGCGCCAGTCTGGTATTGGAAGCCCTAGTTGAACTTTGCTCACTCAAATCCCTGTCTTTTGAGGCACGCAAATGCCCCCGCTGTCACATGGCAGAAGTGGCTCCACCCTCACCTTAATCATCACTAGAACTCCTCAGATGATCGTCAGTGTAAATTTCCTTTCTCCTCGAAATTTCTTCACTGGAATCACTTTTTCATCAGCTTCGTCTTTCCTCTGCTTCATTTGTACTGACCTTCCGTTCTGTGCATTTCTATTTCATTGTTGCCAGACGGGTTTAATTTGCCTCTGATACATTGCGAAATGGTTGTTTGAGGAGCCCAGGTTATTTGAAGATTAGTAAGTCTTTTGGAGTTGTATGGTCAGATCAGCCACTGTGGCAAAGTGGGTGGTGGAGTGCCACGAAAACACTCGTGCAGGCAACAAAGGAATGCTGATGATACTATTTATAGCTTGTTGCCGTTGTACTGATCTCGCTGCCACCGCATGAGAGCTAATATTTAATAGGGGAATTCTGGCTCTCCGCGTATCACCTGTTTCGAACCCGGGGTTGACTCCGAATGCCCCTTTTATTGTTCTCTGATTTAGTAGGGGGGGGGGGGGGGGGGGGACTTCAAAAACCAAAATAATAACGTACTCCTACAAACAGACATAAGTGTTGGGTTATCACGTTTTTATTCTTATTTACTAAAATTTTTAGTTGTAGTTTTTGCTTAATCCGGCTGTTTTTCTTGATCATTTTCAATACTTCTTTTTCACGGCTGATTATTCATCAAATGCATCTCTTGTTTCTTGTGAAATTAAATCACAGTCTTTATCTGTTCTCTATAGTCTTTTATAAATGAGTTTTATTTTGGCATAAAACCACAAACTTATCCCAGCTTGATTCCACTTGAAAGCTAGTTTAGTACAAAGTGTTCTCTTTTTTACTATGTCTCTTTCTGCTGAACTAGTCATCTATATTTAAATAGTGTCTGCGTTCCTTCTTATCATAGAATAAACCAAGTGTTTTAGGTAACTCTCTCAGTTTTTTGCTATGGATTAACTATAATTTTGTTTGTTTATGTCCTTTTAAGTCCTTCTTTTATGATATGCCTTTGTTCCATTTAAGTGTTGGGCCAGTAAATTCACATTTATGATCAAAATTTTTACGATATCTTACTGTTTGTAAACAGGTCGAGGATAAAATATTGTTTTTCCTACAACAGTTTGTCCTCAATTTAATGATCAATGAGGGGTTTTTGTCTATATTGTTAACTTATCCATTCGTTTTATAATAGAATTTATTCTAATTCAGTTATTGTCTTTTTTCATGCTCTCTGTCAAAAACTTGTTCAGTATAATAAAATCCTATAAGGCCATAAATGTGTAAGATTTATCACTTTTTAGCCTTCGGTAGATTATTTCTCATTTGGTCTTTTATTGTTTTGTTGCTTGTTTTATGACCTTATATATCATCACCATTTGTTAAGAATGACGACGGTAAACTTTAAGTTTTTCAACGTCTAAGTTTTGCCAGACTATTTAGAATTCCTTTTTGATGGACGTCTCTAACTTGTCCCGCAAACCCAATACCTCCTTTATCTTTCTTTTTAGACAGAAATTTCAATTATCATTGTGAAAACGTTGTCTCCTAATTTATTTGTGGATTGAAAATTGTAATTTTGTAGAGCATCTGTTAAAACGTTTCTCTTCTGTGGAGGATGTATGTTTATTCCCATATGGCTTTATTGCTATCTCTTTCCGACTTTTGTCATCTGTGCATAAGACTTACGTGTAAAGGGCAGGAGTTGAAGGCTTTTCTGAATACTTTTTTGGCGGCTACAAAAATGTAAATGGTTATGAATTCAAAATTTTATTTCCCATTCTAAATATGGTTATAAAATGCCACTTTAAGTTCGGTTTCGATAACTTTTTTATATTCATACTGGCCTAAACATTATTTGCTTCTAGATTGCGCAGCTGTTCTATTTAGGAAAACTTTTTGTTGTCGCACAACCTCTTTGCGGTTATATTCACCATCTTTTGGGTACTCAAATCCAGACAAAGTGCCTATTCTCTCCTTTCTGGTTCAAGTCTGCAAACGTCTGCATGGGTCTTTTTACTCTAAAGTTATCTCATCTCTCAGGCCGCTTATGTAAATCCTGGTTCTTCGGCGCCCCCAGCGACATTATTTTTTAGTACCGTTTATTATTTCTATTTCTAAAAACAATGTGTAGGTTTTCACTTTCTCAAACTTTACCAGCTTTGTCACTGTGATTTTTATATTTATGATCCGTCCCTCCACAAGCTAATTTTTTAAAATCTGTAAATTAGGGATTGTAATTTTCATAATCGCATATATGCAGCTTTACCTGATGGAAAGAGCTTCTTAATATAGTTGAGGGTACTTCCATCATATGAGTTTTCATCAGTGCTTTGCTCATCGATAACGAACATAGAGTAATGAATGTAAGGCAGATTGAGAGGACTTTCCCCCTCAAACGTTAGTTTTGTCTGGTGTAACTACAAATCTTTTTAGTTCCTGAGTGTCAGCTTCAAAGCCCTTACCATGTTAGCTAGCTCTTTTTCTATTTTTGTTATCTGCTTCTTCTGGTTTGAAGTAAATATTGTTTTTAGATTTGCATTGTTAAGTTTGAGTGTAATGCGAGTTACTCATAGCTTCTTTTAGTGAGGCAAATCCCGTATATATCCATCAGTTATTGTTAACTGATAGCTTTGAGCCTTACAACTTTTATTCCTTATTATTGTTCTTGGTTTCGATTATATATTAAACCCTACGACTTTGTAGAATATTTCATGGAGTGCGACCTTTTGGTTCCGCAATCGTTCTTAATAGCATGTACCTAAAAAACGAAGGACTGTCTTGAGTTGTTATTGCTACACAACATTTTTTTTAAATGAAATTAAAAATGACGTGCGTTCATATTTACTAAAGATCGCAAAATATTTCTGTTGGGCCGCCGCACTTCATTCTTAAAAATATAGCAATTGATACTCTTGTCCACTGCTGTGACCCAGACTGTTCACTGTTTGTAAAAAGGTGAGTACTCCATAAGCAGTTATCTTAACCCTCCTATTAAAAAAGACTACATCGCAAAAGTGTGGTTACAGTCATCCGATGCAGTTTTATCAGAAACCAGTTTTAACTTTGCTGTGTTTTGTGCATCAACTGGATGTGACCTGTTCGTATGCTCAATCATTTAAATCTTCCTGATCCTTTGGTGCAGGTCAGTGTTTAGTTTTCCATTTTTTATTACACTTCAGACGTATTTTGACTGAACTGCGAGAGCCATTACCAAATGACATAACGTTTAATCCTTTCAGCAACCTGAATAGTCACTGAGGATTTTGACAGAATCTCGTATCTCGAATTCAATATTAATGTTAGACAGACTTTAGATCAAAAGTTGGTTCTTAATCATGGCTTAGGCACCCCCTTATTTTGGGCGTGAACTGAACTGTATAAACTATGACGGGTATCCTCATTCACATCATTTTTCTTAGGCGCTCAGGTGTTCACCTTGGGTCATAGAGCACGAGAATATTATACTGCCCTTCGGACAAATTTCTTATTTGACATATCTGAGGCCTTAACTAAAGCAGGAAATTAGTATCCACTCAAAAAGAAATAAAGACTCTTTCGTTACTTACGTTTGAGTGTTTGCTAGCGTTCGCATAGCACTAGGCGAGATCGAGCATAACTGATTCTTCTACTGGCCCCTTGATGCACAAAAACCAATATTTCGCAAATTTAGAGGATCGCCTTAATTCTATAGTTGATTTACCTTCAAGTATAAAAAGGTCACCAACATGTTTTACAATACGCAAGATCGAAAGCTCTCAGACTTTGATGTTGGCACATGGTTTAAAATGCTGCCTTCTGACATTCAGACTACAGGTCAGGAACAATTATAAACTACAACAATGTAATCCTTGTAGCAGGTTTGAACAGAAGGTTGGGAGAAAAACGATATATATTCTGAGCAGTTATATTAAAATCAATTAAAAAAACACCCAAAGAATAGGTCATCCTATCCTGAGGTCCAAAGTCCAAAGACCGTTGTAGACGTGGACTTTGTTCGCATGACCATGAATATGAAAAGACAGGCACTTGTTTTTTGGATTAACTGGCCTAGGATTAACTTGGGTCCTTATCTTACTATATAGTATCCCAACTATTTATAGGTGAACTTTTGCCCATAATGTGCTCAGCCTAAAGCCAACTACTTTGCTTGCAGTAGACAAATGCCAGCCTATTAAACACTCCCTTTTATACCGGGTAATGAGTCTATAGCCTTTCAGCTTATTTTTTTATAAAATTGCAAGATGATCATGCGTTTTTTTCACCATGATTTATCAGGAGATGGGCGATGGAGGCACTGAACTTTGCCCTCTCCAACGCTGTTAATTTGCCACACACCAACGTACTTATTGCAAAATCCTAGGCCTGTTATAACGCTTGATTTTGTGATCCTTGCTCGTCTAAACAGTGTTCTTTTTCGTTCTGCTAGCGTTGTGTTTTAATATATAATTTCTTCGGATTGTTTTTTCTCTTATTCTGACTCTCTTGTGTTCGGAAATTGTTTTTGGGTTGTAGACAACTCTTGTATTTATTGCTGATTTTGTTTTACATGCTCTTTTAGTCTTTGTTTTATTCATTCTTTAACTTACGCCTAAGTTGGTTCGTCACGCTCAGCGAGTTTTTTTTGCTCTTTTCTATTTGCTCATTTTAGTTAATCCAGTTTGCTAAATATTTTTTGTTAATTATCTCTGGTATTTTTAAATCAGTATTTATGGCGGCTATTTCTTGTAGCGGCGGTTATCTATAGTTTTTATTGCCTGTTTCGTCTTCTTCTGTGATTTCTTCTATTGTATTTATTGTTTCGTCACTGTTTGACTAAATCTATGAAGTTCTATTATTTTGGGGTTCTGTTGGGAGTTTTTGTTGCTTATGTTTTGTAGTTTTAGAACTGCTTCCACATCTATTTTGGTTTAGTAAAGGCCCAAGGCGATCCCGCTCGCTCGCACTTAGCTTTTGAATAATTGTACCCATGCTTACAAACTTTGAGTGTTTTTGTTTATACGTAAGCGGAACACTTCTCCTTGTCGTTTATAACAATACAAATGGTTATCTTTTAGTTCAAAATCTCAGCGGTTTATAGTTTCAGGAGGTTATATTCTTAAACTTTGGTATAATGATCTGACTTTACATTTATGTTAATTCTCACGCCCTTTGCTCCCCTTCAGTATTTCCATCGTCTCCAATGTGATCTTACGAGCGTTGCTTGCTGATGTTAAAGGAGTCCTTTCATCCATGTGTTGGCGTTTACAGGATCATTATCATATTCTTCATCTTCAGTGCCTGCCTTGTTTTTATAATAATTTACTTTTTATTTTGTTTTATAAAATGTCACAAGTATATGGCTCGATTCTTGACCCGCCATAGAAGACTGAATGAACCCCGGGGCGTTGTAGGGAATATAAAACAGGTAATATTACTGTTCCAAATAATCCATCTTACTATTGTTGCAGTTCTATTCTTACCTTGTTAAATTTTCCAGACCTAGGAGCGGTGGATTTGATTGTGCCAGGATCTGCTCGGCTTACTTTCAAATATTGTACTCGATTCAAAAACAGTCAAACCAGAACAGTTGTTCAGTAAATCTAGGGCGCGGCATCGTTAGATATTTTAGTATATAAAAACTTGGGGAGAAAGAAGTATGTTCTCTTAAACAATTGCAGACTTATTTTTAACCTATTTGATATATGGCTACCGCGACGAATGTAAGGGAAGATCTTGCGTTTCAAGGAATTGGTAATGAAGATGCACTAAAACATTTGTATAGGCGCGAATCGCACCTCTGGTGAATTAAGCAGCAAAAAGTCTTTAGCTGTAAGTTATGCGTTTGGATAGCCGCTTTTCCATTCCTTAGGATTTTGAGTTGTTTAAAAGCGCTGCACAATACTTCAAGGGGCATTAAAAGACAGTTGTGCCATACGAACTAACTTTTTATGACTACATACGTGTTATAATGATCATCAGACACCGAAGCAATGTACAGATTTTCTGCCATCTAGTTAGAGTTTTGATGTTGTTAGCCAACCTCAATTTTGCAAGCTGATTGTGGCAAATCAATATGAGTCGCTCAATTAGTAATTTATATTACGGAAAACGTGCGTCATCATTCAACATTTCCTAAATACTGGGGCAGACGCTATATGGAATTTAATCTTAGTGTGCAGTAAAATCGTTTAAAGTATTTTTATTGCTGTGTAAAGTGAAGACCATTCGCCAAAGAGCAAGTGAAAAGTTTTTTAATCCAAAAATAACGAATGTACAAATGTTCGATTGACTGGTCAAGTCCTAACCAATTCTATGCTAGCGGGTTAGACTTTTCATCATTTTGACGAAATAAGGAAAATTGTTATGGGGGTGGGAGGGGGTAGGAAGTCCAAACGCTGACTGGCGTCATAAAGATCTACACCTTCACAGTGTTTGGCTTGATGATTTTGTACATCAATATAAACACTCTCCCCACTCCCCTCGGTTTATGGATTGATCCTAAGGTCGAACAGAGGATAATCAGTTGCTTGAATGGATGTGGGAGAGATGTTAGAGACATAATTATACATTCAAATTGATAAAGGAAAAAGTCGGCTGTTAACGCTCTTAATGTACATTTGTTGTTATTATATGATGCCACAGCCTAAATATGAAGCTAACAGATTTAAAGATGTAGTTTTCTAATTTATTTTTTCATTTTTTTAAAAAAGCATGACTGCCTTCTAGTTATCAAATGTGCCTACAGCACCGGAGTCGCCAAGATGAAGAGTTAGTAGCTAACCCCGGCATAAAAAACCTTTAGATTAACACAAATTACACAAATGCAACAATAAATTGAGCAAGACCTTTCAAAATACTGCAAAACCTATCGTAGGTTATGCTGCTGCACATTTATGCTGTTACTTTTGTTTAAGACTGGGTGCCTTCAAATATAAGCGCCGCATCAAGCAGGGACTCGGTGTATTGGTATCTTAGCTATGGGCATAGGGTTCCCGCTGCTTTACCTCGAGGCAGGCTTGGCTCTTTAGCTATTGGCCTATGTTCATTTGGTGTAGGGAATGTTGCTAGCATAACAAATAAAAACTATACTACTTAAGACTCAAAGCTATGGTTCACTAATAACGGCTAAATTAGTTTCACTTCAATAATGATTAAATTAAAGCACTAGCTGACCTCTCAATCATCACGGATGTTGCTATTTAATGGTTACTGGCCCGATTTTGATGACTACAAAAGACATGTTTGATCTTCAAAGTAAGGCAGAGGACAAGGTTTCTCAAACAGCCAGACCCCGGCGATAAAATATGGAATTGCTTTAAAAAAGTTAAGAAACATTAAAATCTGGCTCTCCTAAACTGCTCACTTAACACCGCTCAAAGGGTGTTTTACTTTAGTTTATGAGTCCAAGCGCAAAATGATCATCGATATTGATTAAATATTTTTTGTTGATTTAAATATATATTTTGAGTTAGTAAAAAGAAAAACTCAGCAGGATATATATTATGAAGGTCTCAGACGAATTGTCTTGAAGAATGCAGAAGATTTATCAAGAGCACTGAAATGTTATTGATTTAGTAGTCATTGATCCTAACAAAAGTACAGGCAAAGTGTTGCTATGCTATTTCTTCCAAGTTCGGGTGTATCTAAACTAACAACAGTCCCGCCAGTTGTTAAAGTAATGTTTGCTGTTTTAATCGACTATTCCTCTAACAATAAATGAAGAAAATCTAGATGTCTGGGTTAACTGAAAACAACAGACTATTCTTTCCATAATGACCTTAACACCCCGGTTGGGCTGACCAATTGCTTACACAGTTTGATGGTGCTGCTGAAGAAGCCAAATGAGAGGCTCTGGCTTGGTCAGGAGGGCGATGTCCTAGTGTATCAGATTAAAACAGTCTATGTATGCGCGATTATGTGGCAAGGCTTTCACTCCGCTTTTATTTGCCTCCAGAATGTAGCGAAAAGAGCAGTTCTAAACATTAAAGATTACAGACGACAAACAAAATGTTTTATGATGGTTCAGGTGTGTCTCGCAAGGCTGCATTATACACTCGCAAAACGCAGTGAGAGTGTCTAACTATCAACCTTACATCAATGTTCTTAACTTTAGTGGAATATCCTTTCCCGTTTAGCGTGGATTCCATTGATCTGTTTGGAAGGAACAAAACAAACAATAATGTTAATGTCTTACACATGGGATGAGGGAAACACATTACAACTTATGAACAGTGTCCAATGAACAGTCCTACGATTGGCGATCAGGACCCCCCCCCCCCCACACGCTAAAAATAATGTTGACTTACTACTGATGTTTTCACAAGCGCGGGCTACCACATTAATATTAATACGCACATTGAGTAAGACTGTTAGCTTATTCTATCAAAAAAAACATAGCAAACATGAATTCGGTTCTAAGTTGTATTACTGTTTACTATGATTTCCATCGATAAAGCTGCTACGAACATAAGAAACATTGTAGCAGACCGCATCCCAGTTGACTGTAATTTCGGAACTAAGAAGCCCCATGGAGGCAGTAATAGTTTGTTTTAAGAACGGGCAAAAAACTGCAAAATTCTTCAACTATGTTGTTTTACGCAGATCTTCGAGTCCTGAGTGTTCCTTTTGAAGGGCCAGCGCCACAAAAACTACCGAAAAACAGTTCTTAATGAGTACTCATCTGATTTCGTTCATTTGCATGCTTTATTGTCTGGTCGGTTGGCGGCCCATTCTGCTCCAGATTTTTATAGAGGGCCAGATGCGGCTAGATGATTTTTACAGCGCTATGCAGCAACGGTGCGTTTCGCCCTGTTCTAATAATCTAAACTTATCTGAACTCATGTGAAGCCTGAAGATCACAAACATGTATATAAGCAGCCCACCTACTTTGTTGGATTTGTGGTTTTGAACCTCAGTGAAGATAGCCAATCCACAATGTAAGAGTCCATGAGTAACATTTTGTGGGAAAGTGCAGAGGAGCAGCGCACAACAACTGCAATCTTCAATTAAAGTTGGAACCAAAGAACATGGTAAGCTGCCTTTATTCTTTCACAACTTGCGAGGTACGAACTCTCATCTTATAATGAAAGCAGTAGGACGACGCCTTTAGGGTAACATGCATTGCACAGTCTCAGAAATGTACATGAATGTTTCACTTTAAATTTCAATGTCTTTTTATGACTCTATGCAGCACATGTGGGTTCATTAGAGTCAATAGCTATTCCTTAAAATCTTGCCAAATAACGAAGAATATTTTGGCCCAACTCTGGTTAGAAAGGGAGTTTACCTTATGAGTTCAAGAACAGTTGGCCAAAGGATTTGACGTAGATACACTTCCGCCTAAAGATGCGTTCTTTTCTAGTCTTTAGAGGAATGCATCAGTGCTTTGATTACCAGCATGCTCAAGATGCGCCCCCACCCCCCCCCCTGGCAGATGTTAGTGTGTTAAACAATGGGTGACTATCTTGATTCCTACTTGTTGGCACGATAATGTTGTTGGTCGGACGTCTTTGAACAATTACAGAAAGACCTGCCCCATGAACATTCAGTTTGGTTCCTGCGCATTATATTTCTGAGCCAGGGATGTGTTGGGATGCTTTCTTAAAAGTTTTACTGGTGTACAGATTGATTTATTGTCTATCCTACCAATGATTCTAGATGATTGAAACGGATTGCGTTGGAGTGGAGAATTTGTATGGCGTCGCATCATTACTGTAAAGCTAAACAACAAATACTTGAGACCGACTATGATCCGAAGTAAAAGGTTTAAATATCTCATGTTTTTTGATGCAAACAATCTGTATGGATGGGCATTGGCGAAATCACTTCCATTACGTTACTTTAAATTGTTAAACAGGCGGCGATACGTAAAATTTTATCATAGAGCATTATAGTGGTTGAGCAGTTTGACGCCGGGTCAACTTGCGCGGATACAATATCTAGAAGTTGACTTAGAATATCCTCTGAACCCTTGACATTGCATAATGACTATTCCGTTAGCGGCACAGAAAGGTCTAAAGATGAATCCATGAGAGTACGCTAAACTTGTGCCTAATCTTCGGGCCAAAAAAAATGATGTATGTCTTTACTAGACTTTCTACAATTGTTTTTAAGACACGGTTTGTTGTTGAAGCTGTTCATCGTATAATTGCTTTTGCATCAAGGAACAGTTCATGAAACCAATTACATCATGAGAAACACTGATCTTGAACTATATCCACAGATTGCTTCTGAAATAAGACTTTTTCAAGCTGTATGAACAACAAGCTGTTTTGGAAAGACTATGGAGTTTCCGCACAAGCGCAAAGACGTCGATTGGTCAACTGTGAGAACGAAGCATTTAAGATGACTTCAAAACCTAATTATCAGGTCCTTCAGAGATTTTCAATGATCAGCTTTTTGGCATACATCCACCCCCCCCAGAAAGTCAAATTTGGACAAACCTGTATCTTTTTGGGTGCTACTGTTTTAGAATTATCCAAGCTATTGATGTTAGGAATTTCTTTATGACTACTTTAAACCCTGTATCCGAGTCCAGAGTACTTTTCACAGTTAAGCACAGTTTTGTTCTATAGATATCCCTACTGACAGACATTCTTCTAATGTCATTGGAATTAGAAGTAGCTAAAGGAGCGAGTGGATGGTAGGACACGTCCGATTATCCTAAAGATTGCCTTTACATTCTCAATTACTAACAAGAAGGTTTTTGGAAAGATGAAGGATGTTGTATCTGTGAAAGGTGTTAAGGAGTTTGTTGGTTTAAGGTCGAAAATGTACAGTATTTAGAGCCAGAGTGAAAGAAAACCATTAAGAAGCCAAAAGGAATATCTCGCTGTGTTGCTGCACAAGTCGAGCAATCGCATGACTACTACTAAGAAGCATTGTTTGGCCAATTAGACTTGTCATCATGACAACGTTAAATCTAAGTTCTTATACTTATGAAATCAACACACATGTTGTAACAATGAAGTATTAGATAGAACCCAAACCACAAACGTGTATTTGTTATCAGAGTTTTCATTTGCAATTGGTCACAGGTGACAGTATAATTACATATTTTCATTCACCGAAGTGTATATATTCGGGTTCATATCTTTCTTGTAATTTATTTAGTAGATCAATCACATAATCTTCCCAATTCATTCACTATTTTTCTCTTGTTTGCTTGATGTGCTCGAATTTTTTCTATTTCTTTTTAATATATTCTTTTTTCCTCCTTCTTTGATAGTCAAATTTGGGATTGGAGGGGCTGTAAGTGCCCTGGGCCGCGTGATGACTTGTGCCAAGGACTCCTCTTTGTTGTTTCTTCAACATGCCTGTTTACGTATCATTTGTTTTTTGCTTAATTCCCTTTTTGCAGAACAGCACTAAAATGTTTGCGTTAGTAATTCACAGGTCTCTTTATTTATCCTTCTTGCTTCGCTCCACGTTCTTTCTTTTGGGACTTCCTTTTTTAAACTTTAAATATTTTTTATGTAAAATTAATTAAAGCGGAACTGTGTTCTGGTGGGATTATTTGCAGTTCTTCTTTCACAAAAAGGACTTTGAGGTGCTGGTTGTTTGTTGTGTTCAGTTTATCGCTAAATTAATTCACGCGGCGGATTCTTTTTTAAATTCTTTTTATATTCTTATGGATCAACACTCCAAAATGGCATCGGTGCCTGTTGGTGTGTACCCTTCTGCTTCCCCCGGTAAATATGGTACTATACTTTTAAACAAAATGGTATAGTTTGCTGGTTGTACTGGTTTCTTCCGCAACATTTATTGTTTTATTTTGCTGTGCTTGCTACTGGTTTTTGGCCTTTAATTTCTTCATTATTCATGCGCGCAAAAATGAGGGCAGTCTTCTAACCACATTCTGTGTTACGTAAAAATGTAAATCAGCTCTCTGTGATACTCGGTAAGAAAAAAGTCTTTCAGCTAACTGTTTGTTTTAAGTTTTCAAAACTAAAGCTGTGATCTCGTGAACTCCTGGAATGGCCTCTTTTAATGGAGTAACTCTATGTTTCAACAATAATTGATTACTTGGCCTTTAAATTCTTTTCCGTCATCGAATTGATCACAGTTTTTTATGCGAGGATAAGTTAAAGGACCTAGTTGTTTTAATTTAGCCAACTGTATGGCACAGCAACAGCAGATAGCACTATTTTGTGTTAATGGTTTCCGCATTTTGTTATCCTTGAAGATATGTCGATGACTGTGAGTGCGCTACTTAAATCTTTTTCGTCTATTCGTTTCAGAGGGTAATATAGAAGGTCCATTGGATGGGTGTCGTTTGGTGTTGTATGAAAAGTGTGGTCTATGTATTCGTCTAGGCGCAGGTAAATAAATTTCGCCAAATCGCTTGTTTAGTAACCTTTCTTTTGGCTGTTTGTTCACTGTCTCACGCTGACTGGCTTAGCTTTTTTAATTGCTGTTATTAATTCCAATATCCTTTTGGAGATAATAACTTTTGTTCATTTTTTATTAAGCTGATATTATGCGCAACAAAAATCAAAACGGTCTCATACCAAAGACAATAAAACCGATTTCTTGCATCTTTTGTTTCTGATGGTTGATAAAGTTGCTGAATTTTGGTGGGAGCAATGTCTGGATTGGTTTGCCCGTTACTAGATAATTATCTTTTATTGCTTGATCAACATCTTTATATGTGTAAGCTGCAGGACCCTGATTTTTTCTGTGTGTTTTTAATAAAAATCTAACTGCTCAATTCTCTGCTTTTCATAGCTGATCTTGTGCTGCGGCTATTGCTCACAGATTTGTTATGTCTTTCTTCTCTCGTAGTCTACCGTTGTTTACTGTATTTGCCGTTATTACTTCAGCTACAAAAGCAAGGCTTTCACCACAGCGCCTACCTTTCAATCATTACGAGTGAAGCCATTTTTTATAAATGTATTTTTTTTACATATTTATATTCTCTGGAATTATTCCTGCATTAACTTGAATATCTTTCGTAGCGAGCAGTTTGCTGCATTAATAGCAATCAGTTTTGCTGAATCATCAAAGTATAGTTTGCCAAGATCTGCCTGGTTTTATTTTTAACATGGCTTTTTCCAAGAATTGTGTTTCCTACACTTAGAACCTCAATAACAGCTGATTGGTATACAAGGTTAGCGACAGTTTTTTCGGTGCTCATTTTAAATAATTAAAATAATGTTAATTATATTAAAAATCTTGAAACAGCGACTGATCCTTATACTGCTTCAGGGCGGACCTAATACCATCTACTCTGAACTTATGTATGATCAGTTGATGACCAAAGCTATAATGCCCAAAAAAGGAAAGACTGTTATTCTTTGGACAGCATTGTGGAAAAACAAAACAGTTTCCTCTGAAACTGAAGTCAGCATAGAATGATTCAACAGATGTCGCCGCCAATGACATTATAAAGTATCATAACAGGTCTGAAGCGCGAGCTGGGGACTGAGAATGGTAAAAAGGTTGGGCAAACGGTTCTTTTGTCTTGTTACACTAAACTAGTCAGTAGTAGATTTGTCGCTCCCATTGATTCTGAAATGATTTTTTGTATGTTTTAACGCTGGATCCAGTTTTAACAAAGTCATTAGAGTCTCTAAGCTGTGTGATTATATTTACTGTATTTGGAACATTGTTATCGCCACTACATCATTGGATTAATTACTTTTAATAATATAGATTTTATTTCCCCTTCAAAATGATACGATTAAGTCGCGAAAATCAGCAGAATCGGAAACACTGAATCAGAAAACTCAATCTGGTAGAAGATAGTGAAGGAGTGGAAAAGCTAAAGCATCCTGGGCGTTGTTGCAGCAGGAAAAAAGAGTAGCTGTGTTGAACAGATCATAAGAAAAATTTTAAGTACAATCACGAATATATCATCATTATGAAACATAATCACCGCCAACGCCAACAGTTGATTCCATTGCCAGCTCCAGAACAAGAACATGTTTATTCAAGGGCACCAAAGTCTTCATGGGAATTTTGAACTTAAAAATGTTGCCATTTTTGGCGCCGTGCTGCTGCTGGGGCAGTTATTGCCGTTTATAAATTATATAATGAATGGCAACAAAAACACAAAAGCTGTCAAAAAAATCTGAACCATTAACATACAGTAGACTACAGCACGCCAGCACCGCCAATAACAAAAAATTCATTTTGTTTTATCCTATTTTAAAATGCAACTAATATTTAGGAACTTAAAATTTAATATTTTTTGATAAAAAATAGAACATGGCTTATTATATAATGGATGTGTCAATAAATAAAGACATGGAGTCTATAAAAGACTTTCCTTGACCAGAATTGTAATCAATTCTGGTTGCATTGGATGTAAGAACTTCATTTAAGATCGATGACCTAACCTATTCACGCCAAGGGCGTTGTTAAGCAAGACATCCTCAACGATGAGCGGTTTTTGAGGCGTGTGTGTTCTATATTAGACATCTACTATTTAAGATAACAACATAGATTGTTATTTTTTTTGTTAATTATAAGTAACTTAAATAAGAACTTGGTTTGTACTTAGTGGATGACTTGAGGATGACTTGAGGATGACTTGAGTAATTAACTTAGAAGTGACACTTAAGTAGAATTAGACAGAAGTGAATTGGGGTGACTTATGGATGACTTGAGGAAGACTTGAGGACACTTGAGGATACTTAAGTAAGAACTTTGAAGTGACTTGAGGATTGACTTGGTGAACAACTTGTGCAGGTTCATTCACTCACTTGAGATGTGACTTGATTAAAAACTTATTAAGTACCTTAGGTGGCTTTAAGGTAACTTAAAAAAAATTTTTTTTTTAATTTTTTTTTATATATTTTTTTTATAATTGTTTTTTTATATAATTTTTTTGTTTTTAATATTTTTTTAAATTTTTTCTTTTTAATTTTTTTTTTTTTTTTTTTGAAACTTTAGGCTGACTGAAAGTGATTTATCTCCCTTTATTTATGCAAATATATATAATTACCTCCCCTGAAGTTATTTATCATTTATAGATCAGTGAGAGAGATTTGTTTTATGCTAAAAGTGTGTTTTTGTGTTTAATTTGCTATGTTTTTTATATTAAATATTGTACAAAGAAAGCATACGAATAAAGTACTTATGCACAGTTGTTGTTTACACTTTATTTATTTGATTGAAGAAAAAACAATTTTAATAAACACCCCATTATGCATCAAACACCTCTAAATTTATGAAAGCTTTTGTTTGTTACAGTATTATATTAATCCAAAAGTGTAAAGTTGGGAATAGGCTGCGGTGGTTTTTGCTTGTTTGTGTGGGTTTCTGAAAGTCT
Organism: Conus ventricosus; assembly: GCA_018398815.1. Classification (NCBI taxonomy): domain Eukaryota; kingdom Metazoa; phylum Mollusca; class Gastropoda; order Neogastropoda; family Conidae; genus Conus; species Conus ventricosus. The sequence goes on from CM031604.1 coordinate 100,545,935, forward strand.
AAATTTGGCACTCTTCTCTGCCCTTAAGTGCCCTTCCAATTTTAAGTGTTTCGTCTCTTGGTCACTGGCGCGGCTATAAACGCCGCAAACCACTATGGTTGTCTGGGTCACTGGCGTGGCTTTAAACGCCCGCAAACCATCAATGTGTTGTCTGGGTCACTGGCGTGGCTTATAAACGCCCGCCAAACCCACCAATGTGTGTGTCCTTGGTAGGGCCACTGAAAAGGGGGGTAATTGAATTGGCCCCAAACTAGAAAACTGGTAAGTAGGCAACCAAGTGTAGAAATACACTATTAGAGGCATATTCCCCAAAACTCTTCGCATATTAGCTTCATTATCTGTGATCCTTCTGGATCTGGCTTGGCGGCCCTAGGGCGCCATAGGGTCTCAAGTTAGACCCATGGGTGATCAGTGAAGGCCGAAACCTTGATAGCATTTTGTTCGTACTGATGCGTACGTCCATCGGGAAAAAATCGCTATAGCGTTGTTCATGACAGGTAGAGTTAATGCCCTTTATGTGCTTGACTCTTTTAGGTATTCATATGTAGCTATGGGCTGTTGCTTTCTCTTTTAGGTCTCATATGATGGTATGGCTGTCTGCGCCGGTTGTTGCACATGAGGTCATGCATCTGTATTAGCAATTGTTTAGTAGAAATATATTCTTCCAAACTATTTTCAGCTTTCTTTTTAAACTATGCAAAAAATTTATGCAGGTAGTATTCAAAGCCGCAAAAAAGTTATAAAGTTTACAAGAAGACACCCGACCCTAAGTCTTTTTAGGCCTTTTGTTCAAGCCAGTCAGTGTCCCTGTGGTAGCTCTGTTCTCTGCAGGGATCTTTTCTGGTGTGTGAGTGTGTGCCAGATGTCTGCTGAATTCCTTTTTGCAGCAGAACAATAACTCGGACCCGTGCATAAAATTCAGCCACAAAACATAACATCCATTAGAATCTGTGCTTGATGAAGTTGTCTGGTATTCCATACTCAGATAAACAACAACATCTAATGAAAGTCGGTGTTTTGATGAATGTTGTCTGTATTTTTACAGATAACAAACAACATCTCTGTTTGATGAATAGTTGTATGTATTTCTTACAGTAAACAACAAACATCTGTTTGGATGATAGTTGTCGGTATGTCCATACAATAACAACTACATCTGTTTGATTGAAAGTTGTCTGTATTTCCATTACTGATAACACATCTCTGGTTTGATGAAAGGTGTCTGTATTTCAATACAGATAACCTTCACTCATCTGTTTGATCGAAGTTGTCTGTATTTCATACAGATAACAACATCATCTGTTCTGATGAAAGTTGTCTGTATTTCATACAGATAACAACTACATCTGTTGATGAAAGTTGTCTGTATTTCCATACAGATAACCAACAACTCTGTTTTTTGATGAAGTGTCTGTCTATTTCCATCAGATATACTCAACATCAATCTGTTTGATGGAAAGTTGTCTGTATTTCCATACAGATAACAAAACAAATCTGTTTGATGATACAGTTTGTCTGTATTTCCCATACAGATTCATCATCCATCTGTTTGATGAAAGTTGTCTGTTTTATACAGATAACAACAACATTGTTTGATGAAGTTGTCTGTATTTCCATACAGATAACAACAATTCTGTTTGATGATGTTTGTCTGTATTTCCATCAGGATAACAATTCATTGTTTCGATGTAAAGTTGTCTGTATTTCATACTGATAAACACAACATCTGTTTTGATGAAGTTGTCTGTATTTCCATACAGATATCTTCAAATCTGTTTGATGAAAATTGTCTGATATTTCTTAAGATAACAACAACATCTATGAAAAGTCGGGTGTTTGATGAATGAAAGTTGGTCTGTATTTCCTTCAGATAACACAACATCTGTTTGATGTGAAAGTTGTTCTGTGTTTTCCATAGACATTGAACTTCTGCACACAACCTGCATGGGTGGTGATGCAGTCGGTGCAGACATGTGATGAATTACATTCACATTTTTCACTATTTAGGATGGTAGGGGGGGAGGTCTCCGTGTGTGTGTGTGTATATGTGTGGGTGTGTGTGGGTGTGTGCATGCGGGGTGTGTGAGTGCGTTTGCCTGCGTGTGTGTGTTTGTGGTGTGTGTGTGTGTGAAGTGTGTTGTGTGTGTGTATAGGTGTCTGTGCATTCAGGTTTTGTGTTAGCTGATGTTTTTTTTTTAATCAAGTTCTCTTGAATGACTTGCTTGGGGTTTTTTTTCCCTATGACAGCATAAAGAAAAAAGTCTGCTATGGCGAGTTCATGTCGAGAGAAGGAGAAGTTGTGTGAAGGATCTTTGGGAATCATAGAAGCACTCGATTTTGCCCCGTGAGGCCTGACGAAAGGTGAAAGGCTGAACTGAGCAGGAAACCAACATACAACTAGTAACTGAAGGTGTGTGAACCCCTCGGACATTTTGTGCCTTCCTGCAGTTATAGGAATCCAAAGTACTAACAGTATTGAAGGTCGGTGTACCTGGGTCTTATTGTGCCTTCCTGCAGAAATAGGAAACCAACGTACAAACAGTAACCTGGAAGGTGAGAGGTGAGTGTCCTGGACATTTTGGTCCTCCCTCTGACCAGTAATAGGAAACCAACGTACAAAATGTTCCTGAAGGTGAGTGTAACAGGACATTTTGTGCCTTCTGCAGTAATAGAAACTAAGATACAACACAGTACTGGATTTTGGGTGAGTGATACCTGGTATTTTGTGCCTTCCTGCAGCAATAGGAAACCTAAGTATAAAACAGCTACTGTAGGTGAGTGGTTCCTGCGGACATTTTGTGCCTTCCTGCAGCAATAGAAAAACTACGATACAAACAGTACTGAAGGTGAGTGTACCTGGAATTTTTGTGCATTCCTGCAGCAATAGGAAACCAAAGTACAAACATTGTACCTGAAGGTGAGTGTACCTGGACTTTTGCTGCCTTCTTGACAGCATTAGAACCAAGATACAAACAGTACCTGAAGGCGGGAGTGTACCTTCCGAGCATTCTGTGCCTTCCTGCTGCAGTTAGCGAACAAAAGTACTAAACATTACCTGAGGAGAGTGTACTGGACATTTGTGCCTGCATGCTGTAATAGGTAACTTTGATACACACAGGTACCTGATGCGTGAGTGTACTGGTCATTTTGTGCCTTCCTGCAGCAATAGGTAACCACAGTACAAACAGTACCTGAAGGTGTGTGTACGGTCATTTTGTGCCCTTCCTGCAGTAATAAGAAAAACTATGTTTACAATACAGTACCTGATGGTGAGTGTACCTGCGACATTTTGTGCCTTCCTGCAGTAATAGGAAACCAAGTACAATAACAGTAACTGAAGGTGAGTGTACCTGGACTTTTTGTGCCTTCTGCAGTATTAGGAAACCCAACGTACCAAACAGTACCTGAAGGTGAGTGTACCTTCGGACATTTTGTGCCTTCCTGCAGTAATAGGAAACCATAGTACATTCACTGTGCCTGAAGGTGAGTGTACCTGGAGCATTTTCTCCCTTCCTGCAGCAATCGTTAGCAATATTCTCTGAATTCAGAAGTGCACATATGGCTCTTAGATTTCAACAGTTTAATTAACAAGCACAATATCAGATTCTCATTGCGCTGACTGATATGTCATGAAGGAAGAGTTTTGATTGTGTCAAGTTTTGAACAGGATTGTATTGTTTTTTAAGGATTGATTTGTTGTTGTTGTTGTTCTATAAGTGAATGTATGCTGAGATAAATGTGTTTTGTGAGTGTGTGTGTGAGGTGTGTGTGTGTGTGTGTGTGTGGTGCATATGTGCATGTGTGGGTGCGTGTGTGTATGCTTGCATGCATGTGTGCAGAAAGAGAGCAAGAGAGAAGGTAAATTATCTATGTTCACGACCCCCATGTTAATTTGCACGAAAACCCCCCTTTATCACTACAAATCACGTCCATCCATGTCAGTTTGACCAAAAAAAAACACCTGTTTACAAACAAAATTACACACAAAAACTGCAAAATTGACGTAATCGTCTTTTAAAACGGGGGCTTGCGTGCTAGATAAGATTGGTGATCTTGAACAAGATATTTTACTTCTCTTCCCCGCTATTTAACGCCCGCGGGACTGAGTCCTCCCTACTTTTCTAAAATTATCTTCTCCTTTCCGCACCACTAATAAATCATAACAATTAACTGGCTCTTCCAACTTGTATTGGCTATTTTACATCCAATGAATTTATAGACCCCTCAATTAATTCTTTAAATTGGCTGTTTCCGTCAAAACTATAACTGATAATCGCAAAACCTGCCTTAATTGATGGCAGTGCTCGTAGAACTGTAGATGGATAGCCATTAAAACAAATTAGTAGCTGTTTTTAGCTGCTGTAAATGCACATACAACATTGGGTTCACGAGAAAATCGGCTGGTCTACTGCCTTTACATACTCATAAAGACCGCTTTTATAGTACATATGTGTTTAATATGATTGTTTCACCACTATCATAAAAGCCTAAAATTCGAGCAAGGATTCTAGGAAAAACGTACTCCCTTTTTCTTGAAGTTCTGGAAAATTCATAGTAATTATAAGATTGCCTCATTAATTTTAAATTAATGCCAAAATTGCTAAATACTTCTCTTAAAGAACAAAAGTTGTAGTAACCATCGGGTATTTTTAATGTTTTAATAGATTGCCTTGTTTGCCCTTAATATCCACCCAGTTATTCTTATCTTTTTCAGATATGTTAATCCATTTTAAACTTTAAAGCCAATTCTTTAAGAGCAATCTACAACTCCCGCGCCTATTGTCAATTTCATGCGTTAAGAACACACGTTCGTTTTGCTTGGTTATATAGATGTACATCTTTTTATAACTATTTTAAAAACTATTTAAAAAAACTATTAAAAAAAATGGTAGCTTTTAAATATATTGAACATGTTACTTTACAATGTAAGGAGCGTTTTATAACCCCAAATCTTTAGACTTCAGTTTACTAACCATTGCAGTAGAGATCATATGGCTTCCAAGTCAGACTTGTAAATCCACTAACTAGATATTTAAATCCGCCAATAAAGCGACAGAGTGCCATCAGCCATGGTCATCCCCCCTATGGCTTTTTTTCAGAATCAGTTAAATTTGCCATTACTGCGCAACAACTGGCTTCGGTGTTCATATGCAAACCATTTAAACCACCCTAATCTCTTCCCTCCGGGGGGTTGCGACCTTGTCGTGGTCGGGGGCTTGCGCGTTCCAGTGATCCCTTAGGCTTTGCTGGCGGGGGCATCAATACTGGAGATAAGGCTAGTTTTTCAAACTGCTTCTAGGTCCGAAAAAGCCAAGATGCGTCTGGCCTAAGCGTAACGTGGTAAGGAGTTGATGCCCCTGGTAGCTTCCCATGTCAGATAGGCTAGGGTGAGGATCTGACTAAGAGTAACCCGCCTTTCTCCTTTTCTTGTTTCTGCCTCTCTTTTGGCCCTTTTCTATCTTCGTCTCCCTTCAAGTCTTCTTTTCCACACTCCTTTTCTCTCTGTGGTCCCCCTTAAGATCCGCCGCTTTTTGCCGTGCGGTGCGACCTGTGTCGGAGGGGAATGAGATCCTGGTGATTGAGAGGGCCAGCGCTCTCAACACATCACTTTGGCTCGGACCTCTACCTAGACAGGGATTTACACTTTGGCCCGGGTGTACTAATCGGCTCCCCTTCTTGGGGCTGGGTCAAAACAGGCATTCTCCGGCTGGCCAAGGTAACCCCTGCAGTGCTCAGCTCTCTGTTCCCGGAGTTGGGCATGATCAGGGGGGATAGGGTTGGTAGGTTTTTGTCTATTGTATGTCTCTCCTGAAGCCTGGAAGGGTCAAGACAGTGATTCTTGGCCCTGGCCCCTTAGTTGGACTCCAAGGTGGGTGGGTAAGGGAGAGAATGAAATTTTTGCCTATAAATAGACTTCAATCAAAAATCACCCCCCCCAAAAAAAGAAAGTACAGTTAATTTCTTTAAGGTCGTCACAGGAGTCTGAGGAGACTCTGATTCTGAAAATGAAACAAGGGCAGTTGTCAGGATTTTTGGTCCACTTGGTTAATCATGGAAAGTAAGGAGCAGACAAACCTCTTTCTGCACTTAGCCCATTGCAATTCAGAAGGACTTTCAAGGTATTGCAGGAGACCCAAAGTCCATTAAGCGACTCAGAAACGGCACGTTTCTCATCCAATGTAAAACTAAAAAAATCAGAGCAGCTGCTGAAAGCTCCCAAGCTGGTAGACCGAGAGATCCGGGTGACTCCCCATAAAAAGCTGAATTCCTCTAAGGGAGTCATTCGATGCCCAGATCTTCGTGGTGTCTCAGAGGCAGAGATCAAGGCGGAACTGACTTCCGGGTGTGGACAGAGGTGCATAGGGTGACAGTGAAAAAGGGTGCAGAAAGAGTGGCCACCAAAATCCTCTTTCTGACATTCTGCAACCTGTGCTGCCTCCGGTCATCAAAGTCGGCTACCTGAACGTCAGAGTTCAGTTATTATGTTCCATCCCCTTTGAGGTGCTTCAGATGCCAGAAAAATTTTGGGCATGTCAGAGACCGCTGTTCTGGCAGGAGGTGTGCGGTGTTTGCTGCAGGCAACCCATGATGGGCCGTGTAAAGACCCGGCACATTGTGCTAACTGCGGTGGCGACCATCCCTCTCTTCACGAAACTGCCCTCTTTGGATTCCATGCATTCCATGTCATGCGCCACTCACAATGAAACATGTCTTTTAGAGTGTTGGGACTTGCACGATGTGAGACACAAACATTTTACAGCGGAGTCCATGAGATCCTGTTCAGGGATGTCCCGCCTGACGTGATCTTTGAGTTTTTGAGAGAGATTAACATTTTTCATTGATTTAAGATTTTTACGGCGAAAGATTTTTAATTCTTTCCAGACGAGCGCGCACGCACGCGCTCATTCCGTGGCGCCGTGCGCCGTGCACAGCGATAATTCCTGCTGACGCACACATTTTGGCCACTTTTTAATTTAATTTTACGGTAGGGTCTACAACAACTGACGGTCTTGTGTTAGGTGGCACAGGAAAGAACAAACACTCAACTCCAATCATCACCAGATCCACTTTGTAATACGATTTCAAGCACTTCATTGCACGAGAAATTGTGTTAGCATCCCTTCGCCTGACCGACATTTTCTTCCGACACAGGAAACGTGCCGCGTGCCGCGTGGTCGGGCTCTCGGTGCTTTGTTCCAAAGGTCGTGGAGTCAGCCAAGTTCACACTAGGCACTGAAAGTATGGTCGACAACTCGTTCCAACATCCCAAGACTAGTTACAGAGGTTTTTTCCCTTGGACATTTCATGCAAAGTGTAGGAAAATTTTTTATGTTCCCGTCGTCCACTATTGGACGACTCGGCTCAAGGGAGAGAAATCCTGTCGTCCACTATTGGACGACTGGGCTCAAGGGAGAGAAATCCTGTCGTCCACTATTGGACGATCGGCTGGTAAAGGTTAACAAGTTTTCTGGTGCGTTTGTAGACGAGGGTCATTTAACGAGATGTGTGAAAGTTTTTTTTTTTTTTTTTTTTTTTTTTTTTTTTTTTTTTTTAAATGACTGGTGAGTTGATTTTACGTGGTGACAGTCCTGATGTGGCCCTTTGCGGTCGGCTGGGCTATAAGCAACATTATCTTATCTAACTGTTCTGGAGGAGAAGTGTTGTCACCTTGTTCTAAGGATCTTCAGTTCAAGGAGAAAGTGTTGTCACCTTGTTCTAAGGATCTTCAGTTCAAGGAGAAAGTGTTGTCACCTTGTTCTAAGGATCTTCAGTTCAAGGAGAAAGTGTTGTCACCCTTTTTCTAAGGATCTTCAGTTCAAGGAGAAAGTGTTGTCACCTTGTTCTTAGAATCTTCAGTTCAAGGAGAAAGTGTTGTCACCTTGTTCTAAGGATCTTCAGTTCAAGGAGAAAGTGTTGTCACCTTGTTCTAAGGATCTTCAGTTCAAGGAGAAAGTGTTGTCACCTTGTTCTTAGAATCTTCAGTTCAAGGAGAAAGTGTTGTCACCTTGTTCTAAGGATCTTCAGTTCAAGGAGAAAGTGTTGTCACCTTGTTCTTAGAATCTTCAGTTCAAGGAGAAAGTGTTGTCACCTTGTTCTAAGGATCTTCAGTTCAAGGAGAAAAGTGTTGTCACCTTGTTCTTAGAATCTTCAGTTCAAGGAGAAGTGTTGTCACCTTGTTCTAAGGATCTTCAGTTCAAGGAGAAAATGTGTGTCACCTTGTTCTTAGAATCTTCAGTTCAAGGAGAAAGTGTTGTTACCTTGTTCTAAGGATCTTCAGTTCAAGGAGAAAAGTGTTGTCACCTTGTTCTTAGAATCTTCAGTTCAAGGAGAAAGTGTTGTCACCTTGTTCTAAGGATCTTCAGTTCAAGGAGAAAAAGTGTTGTCACCTTGTTCTTAGAATCTTCAGTTCAAGGAGAAAGTGTTGTCACCTTGTTCTAAGGATCTTCAGTTCAAGGAGAAAGTGTTGTCACCTTGTTCTAAGGATCTTCAGTTCAAGGAGAAAGTGTTGTCACCTTGTTCTTAGAATCTTCAGTTCAATGGAGAAAGTGTTGTCACCTTATTTAAGGATCTTCAGTTCAAGGAGAAGTGTTGTCACCTTGTTCTAGGATCTTCAGTTCAAGGAGAAAGTGTTGTCACCTTGTTCTAAGGATCTTCAGTTCAAGGAGAAAGTGTTGTCACCTTGTTCTGTCAGTTGTGCATGCTGATGTCAGATTCGCCATCATTCCCAAACACATACAGCAAATGTTAGATCGAAACAGCTCCCTGTCCAAAATCTCATCTATGGTGAAGCAAAGATTTCCAGCAGAATGAAAATCTAACACCAACAACAAACAGAAACTTTTACAATTTTTTAGCCTATGAGAAGCAAGAACACACACACACACACACACACACACACACACACACACCACACACACACACAACACACATGTTACACCACACACCTCCCAACCAGTGCATATGATTTGGAGTTTGATAACTACTATATGTTTTTTTTTTTTATTGTATGAAAAAACCTCTTCAGTTTATTTGATGCAAAATAAACCATGCACTTTTGTCACCATAGTGTTCCTGTTTGTTTTAGCATTTGAATGGGAAGTACATGAGGCTTGTCTCAGAGGGGTGCCCTACAGTCTGCGTGATTCTATTTGTCTGTATGAGACAATGAAAGCACCTTCAATGCTCTGACTGAGGTAAGATGCAGGACTTCTTCAGTTATACATTGTGCCCTTCATTCCACAGTTATACATTGTGCCCTTCATTCCACAATTATACATTGTGCCCTTCATTCCATAGTTATGCATTGTGCCCTTCATTCCACAATTATACATTGTGCCCTTTATTCCACAGTTATACATTGTGCCCTTCATTCCACAATTATACATTGTGCCCTTCA
>CM031604.1:100555660-100567533 GCA_018398815.1 Conus ventricosus
CCTTCATTCCACAGTTATGCATTGTTTCCTTCATTCCACAACTATACATTGTGCCCTTCATTCCACAGTTATACATTGTGCCCTTCATTCTACAACTGTACATTGTGCCCTTCATTCCACAGTTATACATTGTGCCCTTCATTCCACAGTTATACATTGTGCCCTTCATTCCACAATTATACATTGTGCCCTCATTTCACAGTTACACTTTGTGCCCTTCATTCCACAGTTATACATTGTGCCCTTCATTCCACAATTATACATTGTGCCCTTCATTCCACAATAATACATTGTGCCCTTCATTCCACAGTTATACTTTGTGCCCTTCATATGCACAAATGTATGTTGTGCCCTTCATTCCACAATTATACATTGTGCCCTTTATTCCACAGTTATACATTGTGCCCTTCATTCCACAGTTATACATTGTGCCCTTCATTCCACAGTTATGCATTGTGCCCTTCATTCCACAATTATACATTGTGCCCTTCATTCCACAGTTACAATTTGTGCCCTTCATTCCACAGTTATACATTGTGCCCTTCATTCCACAATTATACATTGTGCCCTTCATTCCACAATAATACATTGTGCCCTTCATTTCACACTTATACATTGTGCCCTTCATTCCACAGTTATACATTGTGCCCTTCATTCCGCAATTATACATTGTGCCCTTCATTCCACAGTTTATACATTGTGCCCTTGATTCCACAATTATACATTGTGCCCTTCATTCCACATTATACATTGTGCCCTTCATTCCACAGTTATACATTGTGCCCTTCATTCCACAACTATACATTGTGCCTTCATTCCACAATTATACATTGTGCCCTTCATTCCACAGTTATACTTTGTGCCCTTCATTCCACAACTGTATATTGTGCCCTTCATTCCACAATTATACATTGTGCCCTTTATTCCACAGTTATACATTGTGCCCTTCATTCCACAGTTATACATTGTACCCTTCATTCCACAACTGTACATTGTGCCCTTCATTCCACAACTCCCTCCGGGGTTGCGACCTTGTCGTGGTCGGAGGGCTTGCGCGGTCCAGTGATCCCTTAGGCTTTGCTGGCGGGGGCATCAATACTTGGAGATAGGCTGGGTTTTTTTCACACTGCTTGTAGGCCTGAGGGGTGAAGATGCTGTATGGCCTAAGCATAACGTTGGTAAGGAGTTGATGCCCCTGGTAGGGCTTCCCATGTCAGATAGGCCAAGGGTGAGGATCCTGACTAAGAGTAACCCGCCTTTCTCCTTTTCTGTTTTCTGCCTTTATTTGGCCCTTTTCTATCTTCGTCTCCCCTTCAAGTCTTCTTTTCACACTCCTTTTCTCTCTGTGGTCTCCTTAAGATCCGCCGTGTTTGCCGTGCGGTGCGACCTGTGTCGGAGGGGAATGAGGTCCTGGTGATTGAGAGGGCCAGTGCTTGAGGAGGCCTGTGCTCTCAACACATCACTTTGGCTCGGACCTCTCCTAGACAGGGAGTACACTTTGGCCCGGGTTACTAATCGGCTCCCCTTCTTGGGCTGGGTCAAGACAGGCAGTTCCCCTGCTGGCCATGTGAACCCCTGCAGTGCTCAGCTCTCTGTCCCCGGGAGTTGAGCATGATCAGGGGGGATAGGGTTAGTTGCTTCTGTTTGTCGTATGTCTCTCCCAAAGCCTGGAAGGGTCAAGACATTGGTTTCTTGGCCCTGGCCCCTTAGTGGACTCCAAGGTGGGTGGGTAAGGGAGGGATGAAACACAATGAACTTAATATGGCCTTTTCAAAAATATCCCCCCCAAAAGGAAGAGGAAGGCAGCATCCCCTATTTCAGGGGAACGTTATTCTGACAGCGATTCTGACACGGAGGTACGACAGAGAACAGGTTTCTGGGCTTCCTGGCTCGTGGTGGAAGGGACGGAGCAGGAAAGACCCCTTTCAGTTCTGAGCCCTTTTGCTATTCAAAAGGGCTTTCAAGGCTTAGCAGGTGACCCTCAGTCCGTCAAAAGGTTGAGGAATGGATCGTTTCTAGTTCCAATGTCGATCAAGAAAACAATCTGAACAGCTGTTGAGGGCAACAAAATTAGTGGATAGGGAGATCAGGGTGACTCCCCATAAACAGTTAAATTCATCAAAAGGTTGTGATTCGCTGCAGAGATCTAACGGGTGTCTCAGAGGCAGAAATAAAAACGGAACTGGCGTCCCAGGGTGTGACGGAGGTGCGCAGGGTGACAGTCAAGAAAGGTGCAGAGAGGGGTGCCACCAACACCCTCTTTCTGACCTTCTGCAACCCTGTGCTGCCTCCGGTCATCAAAGTTGGCTACCTGAACGTCCGTGTTCAGCGGTATGTCCCGTCCCCGTTGAGATGCTTCAGGTGCCAGAGGTTTGGACATGTCAGAGACCGCTGTTCTGGGCAGGGTGTGCGGTGTTTGCTGCAAGGCAATCCATGATGGTGCCGTGCAAAGATCCGGCACATTGTGCTAACTGCGTGGCGATCATCCCTCCTCTTCAAGAAACTGTCCTCTTTGGATTCAGGAATCCACCATTCAATGGATAAAAACAGAAAAGAAGATCTCCTTTTTTGAAGCCCGCAAGCAGGTTGTGGGCAGTCAGACTCCAACAGCTTCATATGCTTTGGCCGTAAAGACGATTCCCACAGTTCCCACTCGCTCAGTCTGCTGTCAGACTGATGACTTTACGTTTTCAAAGACACTGCAAGTCAGAACTGTCAACTCTGGTGGAAGCAGGTCCACCACCTTCCAACCCAAGGTGACTGCCCCTGGTGGAGGCAAAAAATCCGCCACCCCTCAGACTGCCCAGCAGTCTACAACATCTGCTGCTGGGCAGATTAAAAAACCAGCAATTCCGCCTCGAACTCTCTTATCCAGTGCCCGTGCGGGCAAGGGAGTTCCACCCACTGTGGAGATGGTGGAGATGAGGAAAAAACCTCCACCATCTCCCAAATCCAGACCTCCACCATCTCCAAACTCCAGGCCTTTGTCACCTGCGGGCAAGTCTGCCAGCAGGTCCAAAGACCAACACAGTCCAGTGAATCTATCCAATAAATTCGCTCCATTAGAAGCGGACGTTGAAGAGGAGATGACCTGATTTCTCTCCTTTTCACCTCTGCACCATGGATAGTACCATATTCCATTGGAATATCCGTGGATTAAATTCCAACTTTGAGGAGCTTCAGCTTCTGTGTCAGTCTATAAAACCTTCCGTCGTGCTCTTCAAGAAACTCAAATTCAAAGCCAGAAGACCTTTACTCTTTCTGGCTTTAATATTCTTTCCAAACCTGCACAACCATCCATGTTGGGACTGTCGGGCGGTGTTGCCCTTCTCCTACACAAAACTTTGCTGTATAGTCCTGTCGCTCTGTCTACCTCGCTTCAGGCTGTAGCTGCGAGAGTCACTCTCCACAAGACTGTGACAATCTGTTCTCTTTATCTACCTCCTTCTGTCCCGGTTTGTCGTGAGGACCTTGTCAGTCTGATAAGAGAACTTCCTCGACCTTTTTTGCTGTTGGGTGACTTAACGGTCCACAATCCTCTTTGGGGTAGTGTCAGTACGTCATCCAGAGGTCTGCTAATTGAGGATGTCCTTTCAGATTTGGGTTTGTGTTGTCTGAACGACGGATCTGCAACTTACCTCCACTCTTCCACAGGTTCACTTTCGTGTTTAGATTTGTCGGTTTGTGACCCCTCGCTGGTCCTGGACTATGAGTGGTCTGACCATGACGATCTGCACGGAAGCGACCATTTCCCTGTCCTTCTACAACCCGTAATAACTGAACACGTCTCTGTCTCTCAACATCTCAATTATAAGAAAGCAAACTGGGATCTATTTGCAGCCACTATTTCTAAGGAATTCCTGGACACTGATTTTCTTCAGAGTCCGGACCCAGCAGAATCACTGACTAACACTGTGATCAAGTGTGCTAAAGCTTGTATTCCAGTGTCTTCCGATAAACTTCAAATGCCAAAAACACCCTGGTTTGATTCAGACTGCCAACAAATTTCCAAAGTTCGGAAACGGGCTCAGCGTCAGTGTACCATCGACCTTCGGGTCCCAACGCTCGAGCCCATCAGAAACTCCGAGCTAAATCGAGACACACTTTTAAAATCAGTAAACGTCGGTCCTGGAGAAGTTTCTGCTCCAGGCTGACGTCGAAAACTTCCAAGAAAAAAGTGTGGAACGTCATTAAAAAAATCAAAGGGAAGAACACTGTTCCCACTGTGAACCATCTCAAGTTTGCTGACTCTTTAATAACAGAGAAAAAAGCAGTTGCTAATCTGCTGGCTTCAACCATAGAAAAGAATTCTTCCTCTTCTAACAAATCAACCACTTTTGTCAAAAATAAAACCCTTAAAGAAAAATCACCCTGCAACTTTTCGTCAGACAACATGGAAGACTACAATCTTCCTTTCACTTTAAATGAACTGAAATCTGCCTTACTGTCCTGCAACGATTCTTCTCCAGGTATAGATGAAATCCATTATCAACTGTTGAAACATCTTCCGCAAATAGGTCTGAACACCCTGTTACAGGTATACAACCATGTGTGGACTACAGGTTGCTTTCCACCCTCTTGGCGAAAAGCCCTCATTATTCCAATCCCCAAACCTGGAAAAGATCTTTCTAATCCATCAAACTACCGTCCCATAGCTTTGACCAGCTGTGTCTGTAAATTGATGGAGAAAATGGTCAATGCTAGGCTCATGTGGAAACTGGAAACCAATGGCCTTTTGGCGAAAGAACAGTGTGGTTTCCGCAAACATCGGACTACCGTTGACCATTTGATTCGTCTGGAATCTACTCTTCGGACGCTTTTTTGAACAGGCAGCATGCAGTGGCAATTTTCTTTGACTTGGAGAAGGCCTACGATACCACCTGGAAGTCGGGGATACTTCATGATCTCCACGATCTGGGTTTTCGAGGTCATCTTCCGCTTTTCATCAAAATTTTTTGGCGGAACGACAGTTTCAGGTCCGGGTTGGCATTACTCTCTCTGATGTCCACGAGCAGGAGTTGGGTTTCCACAGGGGAGCATACTGTCTCCTGCCCTCTTTAGTATTAAAATCAACAACATTGTGAAATCAGTTCAGCAGGGTTCAGACTGCTCATTGTTTGTGGATGATTTTGCTGTCTACGCAACTGGAAGCCTGTACCCGAGAGTCCAGCGCAGGCTCCAGCTTTGCGTAGATAAAATCCATCGGTGGGCAGATGAAAAAAGGTTTCACCTTTTCTCCGACAAAGACGCAGTGTATTCACTTCCATAAATTTCCGTCAGTTTTTTCCAGATCCTGAACTTCAAGTAGGGAAATCTCCCATTCCAGCTGTTAAAGAGGCCAAATTTCTGGGAGTCATTTTTGACCAAAAACTTAACTTTCTCAGCCATATTAAAAACCTCAAAACTGCTTGCCAGAAGGCACTGAATATTCTGCGGGTCGTAGCACACACCGACTGGGGCGCTGATAAGAAAACTTTGTTGCACCTCTACAGAGCCCTGGTCCGTTCCAAACTGGACTACGGTTGTGCTGTGTACGGCTCCGCAAGATCATCTTACCTCAAACTCTTGGACCCTATCCACCATCAAGGGCTTCGTCTCTGTCTTGGAGCGTTCCGCACCACCCCTGTGTACAGCCTGTACGCAGAGGCGGGTGAACCTTCACTGTCCAACCGCAGGCTGAAACTGTCTTTGAATTATACATCCGACTGTTCTCAGAACCGCAGAATCCTGCCTATGACTGTGTCTTTGACCCTCCGTTCCAAAGTAAGTTTGACAACAACCCGAAATGTATTCCGCCGTTTGGTCTTCGTATGCGGCCTCACGTGCGGAATGCAGGTCTAGACCTAGGAGTTGTGTCGGATTTTTCCAAGTTTTCCGGATCAACCTCCGTGGACCTTTTTCACACCAGAGATTCGTTTCGATCTTGCAGCTTTTCGTAAAGAATCTACCAGCTCTCTGGCGTACAAGGCGTTGTATGCTGAGCTCTGTTCGAAATTCCCATCCTATCAAAAAGTTTTCACTGACGGTTCCAAGTCTGAAGATGGAGTGGCCTGTGCAGCCTACTGCCCTGGGGCTCCTCAGATACTGTTGGAACATATCCATTCCGATGCTTCTGTCTATTCTGCTGAACTTACTGCTCTGGTACTGGCTTTGAAGATAATTTCACATTCTTCGAAGAGGGATTTTCTGGTTCTGTCGGATTCGCTGTCAGCTTTGGAGGCCATAGCTGGCCGCAACCTTCAGCATCCAGAACTTTTAATTTTTTTTTAACTTTTTAGCAAGTTGAAGGCGGACGGTTACAACATTACTCTTGCTTGGGTTCCTGGTCATGTTGGCATCGGCGGGAACGAAATGGTTGATCGTTTAGCCAAGAACGCCACAAGAGAAAAACTGTCCAACATTTATATCCCCTGCTCAGATGTGAAACCGAAAATTAACGATTATGTGAGAGACCTCTGGCAGGAGGATTGGAACACACAGACGAATAACAAACTCTTTCAGATCCGTCCAAACCTTAAGGAGTTCCTCCCATCTACGTCGGGAGGTCGTAAAGAGGAAACGGTTCTGTGCCGGCTGCACACCGGCCATTCGTATTTTACCCATTCTTACTTTTAAAGAGTGAAGAAGCTCCGTGGTGCATTCCATGTCATGCGCCACTCACAGTGAAACATGTTCTTTTAGAGTGTTGGGACTTGCACGATGTGAGACACAAACATTTTACAGCGGAGTCCATGAAGATCCTGTTCAGGGATGTCCCTCCTGACGTGATCCTTGAGTTTTTGAGAGAGATTAACATTTTTCATCTGATTTAAGATTTTACAGCAGAAAGATTTTAACAAAGTTTCTGGTGCGTTTGTAGACGAGGTCATTTAACGAGATGTGTAAAAGTTTGGTTTTTTTTTATATTTTTTTTTATTTATTTTTTTTTTATGACTGGTGAGTTGATTTTAACGTGGTGACAGCCCTGATGTGGCCCTTTGCGGTCGGCTGGGCTATAAGCAACATTATCTTATCTTATCTCATCCCACAACTGTACATTGTGCCCTTCATTCCACAGTTATACATTGTGCCCTTCATTCCACAACTGTACATTATGCCCTTCATTCCACAATTATACATTGTGCCCTTTATTCCACAGTTATACATTATGCCCTTTATTCCACAGTTATACATTGTGCCCTTCATTCCACAATTATACATTGTGCCCTTTATTCCACAGTTATACATTGTGCCCTTCATTTCACACTTATGCATTGTGCCCTTCATTCCACAGTTATGCATTGTGCCCTTCGTAGTCAGGTTGTAGCACAGTGTACTGCAGAGAACAGAGCCAATCTTGTCAGGTTGTAGCACAGTGTACTGCAGAGAACAGAGCCAGTGTAGTCAGGTTGTAGCACAGTGTACTGCAGAGAACATCCAGTGTAGTCAGGCTGTAGCACAGTGTACTGCAGAGAACATCCAGTGTAGTCCAGGCTGTAGCACAGTGTACTGCAGAGAACAGAGCCAGTGTAGTCAGGTTGTAGCACAGTGTACTCCAGAGAACATCCAGTGTAGTCAGCTGTAGCACAGTGTACTGCAGAGAACAGAGCCAGTGTAGTCAGGTGTAGCACAGTGTACTGCAGAGAAACAGAGTCAGTAGTCAGGTTGTAGCACAGTGTACTGCAGAGAACAGAGCCAGTAGTCAGGTTGTAGCACGGTGTACTGCAGAGAAAATCCAGTGTAGTCAGGTTGTAGCACAGTGTACTGCAGAGAACATCCAGTGTAGTCAGGTTGTAGCACAGTGTACTGCAGAGAAGAGCCAGTGTTGTTCAGGTTGTAGCACAGTGTACTGCAGACAACATCCAGTGTAGTCAGGCTGTAGCACAGTGTACTGCAGAGAACATCCAGTGTAGTCAGGTTGTAGCACAGTGTACTGCAGAGAACAGAGCCAGTGTAGTCAGGTTGTAGCACTGTGTACTCCAGAGAACATCCACTGTAGTCAGGCTGTAGCACAGTGTACTGCAGAGAACAGAGCCAGTGTAGTCAGGCTGTAGCACAGTGTACTGCAGAGAACATCCAGTGTAGTCAGGCTGTAGCACAGTGTACTGCAGAGAACAGAGCCAATAGTCAGGTTGTAGCACAGTGTACTGTAGAGAACAGAGCCAGTGTAGTCAGGCTGTAGCACAGTGTACTCCAGAGAACATCCAGTGTAGTCAGGCTGTAGCACAGTGTACTGCAGAGAACAGAGCCAGTGTAGTCAGATTGTAGCACAGTGTACTGCAGAGAACAAGGCCAGTGTAGTCAGGCTGTAGCACAGTGTACTGCAGAGAACAGAGCCAGTAGTCAGGTTGGGCACAGTGTACTGCAGAGAACAGAGCCAGTGTAGTCAGGCTGTAGCACAGTGTACTGCAGAGAACAGAGCCAGTGTAGTCAGGCTGTAGCACAGTGTACTGCAGAGAACAGAGCCAGTGTAGTCAGGCTGTAGCACAGTGTACTGCAGAGAACAGAGCCAGTGAAGTCAGGCTGTAGCACAGTGTACTGCAGAGAACAGAGCCAGTGTAGTCAGGCTGTAGCACAGTGTACTGCAGAGAACAGAGCCAGTGTAGTCAGGCTGTAGCACAGTGTACTGCAGAGAACAGAGCCAGTGTAGTCAGGCTGTAGCACAGTGTACTGCAGAGAACATCCAGTGTAGTCAGGTTGTAGCACAGTGTACTGCAGAGAACAGAGCCAGTGTAGTCAGGTTGTAGCACAGTGTACTGCAGAGACATCCAGTGTAGTCAGGCTATAGCACAGTGTACTGCAGAGAACAGAGCCAGTGTAGTCAGGCTATAGCACAGTGTACTGCAGAGAACATCCATGTAGTCAGGTTGTAGCACAGTGTACTGCAGAGAACAGAGCCAGTAGTCAGGTTGTAGCACAGTGTACTGCAGAGAACAGAGCCAGTGTAGTCAGGTTGTAGCACAGTGTACTCCAGAGAACATCCAGTGTAGTCAGGCTGTAGCACAGTGTACTGCAAAGAACAGAGCCAGTGTAGTCAGGCTGTAGCACAGTGTACTGCAGAGAACATAGCCAGTAGTCAGGTTGTAGCACAGTGTACTGCAGAGAACAGAGCCAGTAGTCAGGTTGTAGCACAGTGTACTGCAGAGAACATCCAGTGTAGTCAGGTTGTAGCACAGTGTACTGCAGAGAACATCCAGTGTAGTCAGGCTATAGCACAGTGTACTGCAGAGAACAGAGCCAGTGTAGTCAGGCTGTAGCACAGTGTACTGCAGAGAACAGAGCCAGTGTAGTCAGGTTCTAGCACAGTGTACTGCAGAGAACATCCAATGTAGTCAGGTTGTAGCACAGTGTACTGCAGAGAACAGAGCCAGTGTAGTCAGGCTGTAGCACAGTGTATTGCAGAGAACAGAGCCAGTAGTCGGTTGTAGCACAGTGTACTGCAGAGAATAGAGCCAGTGTAGTCAGGTATAGCACAGTGTACTGCAGAGAACAGAGCCAGTGTAGTCAGGTTGTAGCGCAGTGTACTGCAGAGAACAGAGCCAGTAGTCAGGTTGTTGCACAGTGTACTGCAGAGAACAGAGCCAGTGTAGTCAGGCTGTAGCACAGTGTATTGCAGAGAACATCCAGTGTAGTCAGGTTGTAGCACAGTGTACTGCAGAGAACAGAGCCAGTAGTCAGGTTGTAGCTTAGTGTCCTGCAGAGAACAGAGCCAGTAGTCAGGTTGTAGCACAGTGTACTGCAGAGAACAGAGCCAGTGTAGTCAGGCTGTAGCACAGTGTACTGCAGAGAACAGAGCCAGTGTAGTCAGGCTGTAGCACAGTGTACTCCAGAGAACATCCAGTGTAGTCAGGCTGGTAGCACAGTGTACTGCAGAGAACAGAGCCAGTGTAGTCAGGTTGTAGCACAGTGTACTGCACAGAACAGAGCCAATGTAGTCAGGCTGTAGCGCAGTGTACTGCAGAGAACAGAGACAGTGTACTGCAGAGAACAGAGCCAGTAGTCAGGTTGTAGCACAGTGTACTGCAGAGAACAGATCCAGTAGTCAGGTTGTAGCACAGTGTACTGCAGAGAACAGAGCCAGTAGTCAGGTTGTAGCACAGTGTACTGCAGAGAACAGAGCCAGTGTAGTCAGGTTGTAGCACAGTGTACTGCAGAGAACATCCAGTGTAGTCAGGCTGTAGCACAGTGTACTGCAGAGAACAGAGCCAGTAGTTAGGTTGTAGCACAGTGTACTGCAGAGAACAGAGCCAGTGTAGTCAGGTTGTAGCACAGTGTACTGCACAGACAGAGCCAGTGTAGTCAGGTTGTAGCACAGTGTACTGCAGAGAACATCCAGTGTAGTCAGGCTGTAGCACAGTGTACTGCAGAGAACAGAGCCAGTGTAGTCAGGTTGTAGCACAGTATACTGCAGAGAACAGAACCAGTAGTCAGGTTGTAGCACAGTGTACTGCAGAGAACAGAGCCAGTGTAGTCAGGTTGTAGCACAGTGTACTGCAGAGAACATCCAGTGTAGTCAGGCTGTAGCACAGTGTACTGCAGAGAACAGAGCCAGTGTAGTCAGGTTGTAGCACAGTGTACTGCAGAGAACATCCAGTGTAGTCAGGCTGTAGCACAGTGTACTGCAGAGAACACAGCCATAGTTAGGTTGTAGCACAGTGTACTGCAGAGAACAGAGCCAGTGTAGTCAGGTTGTAGCACAGTGTACTGCACAGAACAGAGCCAGTGTAGTCAGGTTGTAGCACAGTGTACTGCAGAGAACATCCAGTGTAGTCAGGTTGTAGCACAGTGTACTGCAGAGAACAGAGCCAGTGTAGTCAGGTTGTAGCAAAGTGTACTGCAGAGAACAGAGCCAGTGTAGTCAGGCTGTAGCACAGTGTACTGCAGAGAACAGAGCCAGTGTAGTCAGGTTGTAGCACAGTGTACTGCAGAGAACAGAGCCAGTAGTCAGGTTGTAGCACAGTGTACTGCAGAGAACAGAGCCAGTAGTTAGGTTGTAGCACAGTTGTACTGCAGAGAACATCCAGTGTAGTCAGGTTGTAGCACAGTGTACTGCAGAGAACATCCAGTGTAGTCAGGTTGTAGAACAGTGTACTGCAGAGAACAGAGCCAGTAGTCAGGTTGTAGCACAGTGTACTGCAGAGAACAGAGCCAGTGTAGTCAGGTTGTAGCACAGTGTACTGCAGAGAACATCCAGTGTAGTCAGGTTGTAGCACAGTGTACTGCAGAGAACAGAGCCAGTAGTTAGGTTGTAGCACAGTGTACTGCAGAGAACATCCAGTGTAGTCAGGTTGAGCACAGTGTACTGCAGAGAACAGAGCCAGTGTAGTCAGGCTGTAGCACAGTGTACTGCAGCGAACAGAGCCAGTAGTCAGGTTGTAGCACAGTGTACTGCAGAGAACAGAGCCAGTAGTCAGGTTGTAATACAGTGTACTGCAGAGAACAGAGCCCTGAGTAGTCAGGTCAAATGGATTGCCCAGTGTTATTTTCTAAAGGCACATAAAGTTTTGACCAGGAAATACAGAATTGCATCAGTCACAAAAATCAGTTCATTAGAAACATAAAACAGAATGTCCCTTTTTGTGGTAGGAGTGTTAGATTTTCCTCTGATACATTTTTCCATCATGAGAAAAACTGTCTTTCCTATATAATGCACATTTCCTAAAAATTTGCTACACTGTCTTTGTGATGTCAGTTTTTAACATCTGCTCCATTCATTTATTGAATCAGAGCATTATGTTTCGATTATCACATTAGTTACGGTTCCACATCTGCTTTGTGACTGTCCCTGCTAAAGTCCTGCATTGTTTTGTTTGTTTGAAGACTGAGAGAGAACTGTTATCATTGGTGTTTCCAAAGATGTGGAAATATTACTTTGTATTTAATCGTTATCTTTA